>JAOTRI020127760.1:0-11644 GCA_028564885.2 Zoanthus sanctaehelenae
ATGTAAATTCTACACCGTAAAAAAGAGAATACTTACTGACGTTTCGGACGTCAGTCCTTCTTTACTCCGACGAAGGACTAACGTCCGAAACGTCAGTAATTATTCTCTTTTTTACAGTGTAGAATTTACATTTTCATTACTAAAGTTGTAATATACCATGGAAAGAGTTTCTCTCAGTAATCCAAAAGATTTTTTCACAACTTTACATTTATTATTTTATAGATTTTACTATTTTTGTCAGCAATACGTTTTTTATTGCTTTTTATGCTTGGAATACTTTGGGCATTTGTTTGTGCTTCACATTAAGTTTTTCTTTTGTTTTGTTTTTTAAAAAGCAACTTTTTATTCATATCATTTACACTCAGCTGTCGTTTATGGCAATAATGATTAATGTTTTAAATTTTAAAATGACGTTTTTAAAAACTTTAAAACATGATATTTAGTCGACTTTTAATGATTCGGTTCGAGTTGAGATTTAGCAAACACAAATATAAAATCAACTCAGATATTTCAATTAGAATGACAGATTTATTTTTACAAGAATAAGTTAATCCCGGCTTTCATCTTTGATTTTAACTACAAAGTTGTGCGTAGAAATCGCATCACTTTTAGCTTATCAGTTATGTTTAATGACAACTCAAACAAACGACTTATTTTTCCTTGATTTAATTACAGCCATTGTTTTTCTATTTGTTTGAGAACAGTTAGAGTAGCCGCTTAGGCATTTCATCGGTTCCGTTAGTTGGTTAACACGTGTCAGAGAATGAGTAGAATTTTCATAAACAGATGACCCTAAAGTTCTTTATGTCAGTTTATGAATGGCCCTAGAGGTGCCTTCATTTTAAACAAAAACCTATCACTCAATTATAACTTTTCTTTGATTTTTCATGAACCGACAAAGCAACACAAAAGAGTTTAGTCGATAACGCATGGCCAAGCACAAATCTGTTTTTCACAATGTGATACAAAGCTTTAGATGCGACAGATTATAACCTAACAATTTTATATGTGTTACTCCAAAAAAAAAAAAAGCAATCTGCCAATATCTTTGACTGGCGTAAACAAGTTAGTTGTTGAGCGAGGCATTAAAAAAACAAGGATTTTAGCCATCACTACAGTTATGTAAATACGGGCGTTTATTTTCTTAATTTATAAAAGCATTTTAAGAGGTCGTTTGATGCTACCGCCATTCTTTTCAGTGTTTAATTCATAACTTTGACGTCGATGACTGTGTCATGCATGTCTGCGTATTCGATTCAAAAATCATGACCCACTGAATCAATTCCAAAGAGATCGTTATCGGGTCTCTCTGAAAAGCAATGCCGTTAATCACAATAGTAAAAGAAACCGCCTTGTCATGTTTGGCTTTAGTTCTGTGACAAAGAAGAACAGTCTTCTTGCTAAAACCTCCCCCTCCGGTAGTGTAGTCTGGGATCAAAGCTCAACAGGCCTGTGTTATCTTACTTTCCATTCGATACGCTCTGCCGACAAGTCAAAATGCGTGTAGGGGGCGTTCCGATCCAATTTACACTCTAACTTTTCATCTGGCACTGAATTTGAGTTAGCGTGTCCGACACTCGATTTTGTGCTCAGTAATTATTGTGGTTTACCGTTACCCGCGGGCCCATTGCTTGCTCGATTTCATTTCATTGTGACACGACCCCTCAACGCCGCAAAATAATAATGCCAGCTTTTTTTAACATCAGCTTGCAGCAGCTGCCAGAAACTCGACCATTTTTATTAGAACAAGGTCATACATGTCCTTAGCACAGTTGAAGAGTTAACTAACCAGCGCGGCACTTCAAACACAAGACTAATTACGCCTATCGATTTCTCGCCGGTCGATAATTCTCATAACCACGCCTGATTGAAATCGTCTTGCCCGCTGCATGTGTGTTTTTAGTAACCGGGTAAGGAATTAACTATCGTTTTATACCAGAAATGCACCAATATCAGCTGCAGTGGTTCTGTTCCTGTTAGTGAGACCATAACGTTTTCAGAGTGGATAAGCAACATGGCAGATGCGAGAAGTTGCTTTTAGAGGTACGAAAACACAATCTGATCGTGTTGTCGGGTCACTTTCAAACTACATTAAGAAGCATTCACTAAATATGCTGTGAACGAGACAGATGATAGCAGATGATAGGGTGCCAAATTCTTGTTTTCGTCTTTTCAAAAAAAGTTATATTATCTAAAAGAAGAATTTTTTCTATTAAGGCGATGATTTCTAATGCATTAACGACTTAAATTTCAACAGGAAACTCTAAGTTTAGCACCTGAAGCTGTGGCAAAAGATTGAAAACTAATTTATTTGTAAGAACGAACGATTTAAATCTTAGCAGCGGTTAGTGAAGATACTATGAGTTAATTAAGTATGAATGATTTTTGCATATCATATAGAGAGATTTCTCGTTAAGCCGATGTGAAATGCACTGAAAATTTTAAGCAGTAAACAAACTGTTTGTTCCTAATTGTAAAATATACATTGCTAAAAGATGGCGCAGCGTGCAAGCTATAACACAAAACTCACACACGACCGCATACAGAGTTAAAAATACCAGCTTTATAGAGTTATTTTAAAAAGTCTTATAAATATCCTAGTAGTCTTAAAAGAGTTTTATCGCTACAGGGGTTTCATATTGCAAAATATATTTGGCTTTGCAGAATCAATTCTGTGCTGAATTGCTTAATAACAGCATTATATTAAATAGACTCGATGGTTAACTTCACAAAGCACGTAAACTGTACTTTGTATTTCCCAAAGGGGATTAAAACCACTAAAGAAATGCGCTTAATTATCGTTTTTACTAACACTGCAATTATTTCAACCGGTTTCCAAATTGCCGGGTAAAAACATATCGGACATCGATTTCAACGGCATTATGGTGTTTCATAAGAGTTTACCATACCTGAAGAAAGCTTTTAGTACTTGAACACTTTTAGATACAACCAGAGAATATTAAAGTTTGTTTAGTTGTTGCACGAACAATCGCATTTTGTTGTGTCAATTTTTAACTGTAGAGGTGTGAATGAAGCGATGGTGTGATTGTTTGCATTACTGACCAAAAGGCCGAACCGCCGCTTTCCCAAGTATTTGAGATAAATTATGTTGTATGCTCGTGATCTGATCAGCAAACGCCTACTGACCGCCCATTTGAACATGACTTCAACGCCCACTGTTCCGGTTACAGCCACCCACAATTTCACTTTTGCTAATATACAAATATATTTTGGCTGAGCGGATAAATTTAGCTCATGATCACGGCGTCAGCTTTTAAAAATATACTTCAAACGAATATTCACGAGGCATGCAAGGCTTCGTGCTTTCACTTTACAGAAATTACCAATTCTTCAATAGATCAAGAATTTATTGAAATTCATTGAGATCTACTTAATAAGCACTTCCGATACTACTCAAAACATGTAAAGTGACCTGTTTGGCTCCCCAACAATAATTCTTAAATTTTATCCGCAAAAAGCAGGTGCGAAGACATTAGAAATTTCTTTAATTGTCAACGTTTTGGCTGTCTTAAGGGTCTTACCGCGTCACCCGTGATAGGTGCGTTGTATTGTCCGATGAGATCGGTGCAGAATAATTGTGCCATTTCGAACATCTTATTATATGTCAACAAATCCCTATCGTTCAATCATATTTGTGAAGGCACGATGTGATTGGTTCTCGACAAGTAGAGCGGCATCTTAAAAGACTTTACTATGCCGCGGAGACTCGGTGAATCAAAACGCTTACATATATTGGGGCGGAAAGAAAACTTACAAAATCACATCAAGTAAAACATAAAGAACAAAAGATTAAATAATTTCTTTTTACCTTCCATGAATAACTGCTTCGTTGTACAGGTCTGTAATAAGATTGAAGTTGATGTGTTTGTAGCGGAATTTTGTTCTGATTTGATAAGTTTGATTAGTGTTTTGTCGTAAGCTGATTACTGACATCGCTAATATAATATCTTCCGATTTCGCTCGGTCATTTTAGGAACAAACATCGCTGCTGACAAGACCTAAAAGAACCCCGCTTGCAATGTTGGCTGCCACTTGTAGCCGTATTGGTCAACAATCTCCTCCACCACAAATCGATGCTACAGTCGGTAAAGGGTTTTATCCTTGGAAACAGTCACCATCCATTGCTGTATCCAGAGCTTCTCGTCTGACAGAAACTCCATTTCCATCAAATAATTATCCAACTACCAGTTGTAGCGAAGCTGTTGGCAACCAGGCAAGCGAGTTATTCTTGCCTAGCCAAACAGTTTCAAATTTTCACAGTTCAGTGACAGATCCAATGGCTGTCAGCCGTCTACACCATCAAGCTGCAGTTGAAACAGCTATTTTTCCTCGACTACCACATCCGTATGACCATAGCGTACACCAAGGTTGGTTCAAACAGAACGTTGACCCACATTCACACCACTCGCACTCTCAGCCAACAAGACCGAGCTTCTGGGAGATGCATAGTAACCCGTCTTGGATCGAGCAAGCTCACACAGCTGGCCCAATTCATCCAAGTTTCACTCATTATCCAGGACTAACACACGAATTCTCGCCCACGAACGTGCCTCATGCGATAACTCCAGTCTCTGTGGCAAACATTAACCATGGGCATTTCCTTTCAAATTCTTGTCTAGGAAATGAAACAACAAAGGTGGGATTGCCAACTTATATAGACGTGCCTTCGTATATTCCCGGTCCACCAGCTTTGTTGCCATCAGTTCAGAGTGTTGCGAGAGCAACGCGTCGTTACACAGGCCGTGCAACTTGTGACTGCCCTTATTGTCAGGAAAACGAGAGGCTCAGTGCTAGCGGAGCGCCATTTCGTAAAAAGACTCAACATATCTGCCACATTCCTGGCTGTGGAAAAGTTTACGGAAAAACATCGCATTTAAAGGCACATTTACGTTGGCACACCGGCGAAAGACCTTTTGTGTGCAACTGGCTTTTCTGTGGTAAAAGATTTACAAGATCTGACGAACTGCAACGACACTTAAGGACTCACACAGGCGAGAAAAGATTTGCCTGCCCTACTTGTAACAAGCGATTTATGCGCAGTGATCATCTGTCTAAACATGTTAAAACTCACAATGGCAGTAGCAAGAAAACAGATTTAGATAAAAGTGAAAAGGACGAGGATAAAACTCCTTCTCCGTGCGATGGCAGCGCTGGAAGTGAGGCATCAAGTGTAAAATCTGAGACCAGTGAAAGCTGATGGTCGTTAGCTATGCACAGGTTGAGTAGAAATCATTTTGCTTTGGTAAGATAACTGGCCGTAATCATTTATCCCCATGAGAAAGCTGAGCAATGCAAGTCTTTCTTTTAAGTTGTATATCGGCTCATTGACACATATTTCCAAAGCAATTCTCGAGATAACAGGATGAATATTGAGAATAATAGAATCCCGTGTCAATATTGACTAACGATCTATGATACCTTCAAAAGATTTACAACCGTACAGTGTATGAGGAATGCTCTCCTATTGTCAAACAGTCTTACAAGACAAAAACATACCAACACTTTCAATTGAAACTGCTTGTAAATTTGTGTAAATAGTTTGATATAGGTTTCTTTATTTAAGCAATGGAGGGTATGAATTGCACTGTGAAATCTCTTCACGAGACCTTGTTGAAATGAACGGAGCAGTATTTATTACTTTGAAGTTTATTTAATCATTGAGAGAATCAAATTCTATAACTGTATTCTGTTTAATTTGAGAACATTTAACTTAGACGATGTATATTTGGTGTTTGTTATGTACAAATTGTCGAAGAAGTTATTATCTTACACGTTTATATATGTTGTCAATAAATGGAAAGTGCTTCACACAAAACACTTGAAATCATTGCTTTTATGGGCTCCCAACGGGAAGTTAATAGTCAGCTTAAAATCTGAACTTCGTAACAACGACTAACAATAATCTATGAAACAAATGTGACCATTTAACAGTAAAAGAGTTCTTTCAGTGAACGAAGAAGCCCTATGGTGAAGCACAATGCTTTCCACAACAGGCCATTCTAAATAGTTGTTTCCTCTGACTGTGAACTGAACAGAGTTTGGGTTAATGGTTTGAGGTTTTCTGTTTCCGATTCTCCTTAGGAACACAGATGTGTATTTGTCTGAAAACCATTTCGTTTCTTAATTTTAAGCAGAAACAGCTGCGACTTAGGTTTTCGATGTTTCAGAAGGAATTTGAGAAAATAATTTTGCAGTTAAGACGTGGAATTTCGCTTATTCATAATACAAAATCGATTTTATCTCTTTAACTGGTTCATATTTGCAAAGATTAGACATGGACAACAAACTTACGTGGTTCAAACTTTAATTTTATGATGTTACTACCGCATTTTTCCCCATATTCAGAGATGTGATTTCGCTTGTTAAAACGGAATAAACAGCAATCTTAAGTTAGATAAAGATTTCTTTGATCACATCTCTTGTAGACAAACAACCGACAATTATGTATTTTATAACGGAACAAAATAAGTGCTTTTGGCTTTAAAAAGAAATGAATAGCTTTTCTTAATTGTAACTGTGGTGGGAAGTCAAATAATTTGTTGCTTTCTAGATAAGTAGCAAAAAACTCTTATTTTTTTCCGAGAGGATTGTAAGAACGAAACTGAGAATTCAAGTTTGATTCAACAAAACTTTTTTTGCTCAAAAGAAAATAGATATTAAAATAATTAAAATGAAAACATCTCAAGTGCTTAAACATAGCGTCTGAATTCTTCGCAACCGCAAATACAAGAGATCTCTTCAACAGAACTTTCTTACTTAAGATCTATAGTCTAGCTCGGCTTTCACACTTCAAGAAAACCGACCGGTCACGAAACAAGATTGGCTATTTGTTTTCCTAGTCTGTGACGTTAATTAGAATGGATATTTTGTTTGCTTTGAGATTTATGGCTTGTTTTTTAAATCCTCCTTAAAGCAGAAAAACACTTTTCAACTTTTTTTAACTCTTAACTCAAAAGCTATAAGCGTAAAGTTTACAAGACCTTTTGAGAATTTTTTAGAAGTTGACGAAACAGGTCCGCGAGAGTAAAGAATATTTACGCCTTCTTTACACCCACTAACTTTATCGGTGTCTAGCTTAGAATAAAAACAGGATTATGCTATTTTGTGGTAATCTATTGTGGCCATTATCCTTATAGTCTGAAAAGAGAAAAACGAACTATTGCGTCCGTCCTTTCGCATCAACTGTCATGTTCTGATAATTGCAATAATAACTTGTCCAGCTATTTGAAATGCCGACACTCCTACTAAATCAGTTTTATAAACAGGCGAATGGGCTTCTTACCTCCCTTACGCCAAGTTAAGCTGAACATTTTAAAATATCAAAGACACTTGTTTTAAAGGTTATATGTTCTTTAGTTTGGAACTTAAGAAATTTATTCCATGACAAGATGAATTTTGAGTCTGCTAAAGCAGGGCCAACAGAAAGAAGAACATTAGAAGATCGTGTTTCTATACTCGCCCAAGGCGATTTAGAAAATTCTGATTGATGTTCAACATTATTAAAAAAGTTGCTCTATAATTGGGGACGAAGTTATCGAGACCGGAAGGCATATACAACAATCTTATTAACCGCAAAAATGGCCTCTGGCAAGCGGACTTCTTTTAACGAATATTTTCACACTAAAATTTTTGTCACTTAAGACTTTTATTCATATCAGTCGGTTTCCTAAAAATGTACATATGATAAGGAACTAACTTCAAACTAGATTTATTCCGTTCCTCATTTTTTTGCAGCTAACATTATTTCCACGTTTCTTAGCAAAACCTGAAAACTTTAAACTGAAAACTTAGGATTACTTTGTCAGTCAGCAAGCGCAAGCCGAATCCTCTATGACAAATCAGTAGTAGATATTAGTTTTTAGACATAATTCTTGCCCTGTAGATTAATCCAGGCCTGGAGCAAACACAATTTGTATCCTTATGTTACTGCAACTACGCTCAAAAACAAAAGAACCCTCAACTCTTGTGCGAATTTCTGTAATTCTGTAATTTGCCATCGTGAAAGAGTAGTTGAGAAGTTTTAAAATTAGGTTGTCAGTAAATACGGCAGGTGTACAGAAGCTTGATTGCCTAAATCAATTCACAACTTTTTCAATATTGAGAGCAGACTGAATGCTGCTGGTAATAGTGGTTAATAGATCATCAAGCATTCTTCGATTGAAATCACAGCGGGGGGACCCGTAATAGGTTGTACACGCCCAAACCAAACAACGCAAAATAGATAACTGGGTTAATAGAAACTATTACTACAACTACAACTAACAAACAGTAATGCAGAATAAATAAAGACAAGCTGAAAGACTGTTTTGATAGTCGGCATGTAAGATTTTTTATCATTTCAGCTGCAATACTTATATCACAAAGAGAATGTTAAGTTGGTGCTTCAACAGGAATAGTTTTATAATTTCACAACTTTTAGGTCATGGTAAAGGCTTTTTATCAAAATTATTTTCATTACGGTGTGAAGTTATAAATTTAAATAACTACAATATTTATGGACGTCTTGCTTGAGATCGGTTACAGTGAAAACAACCCGCAGCCGACTTTTATTGCAGTTTCTTTTCGCGGTAAAACCAAATAGTTTTTTTTTTCATGCTTTTTTAATAAAAGCTATTCCATTTTCAATTCAATTCCAAGCTCAAATTTTTGAATGAAATAATTCAACATAAATTTCCTGTTAACGAACTTTTAATAAAATTTGGCCGGGAAAAAAAGCTTCGAGGTTAAGATTTGAAGGAAGAAGTTTAATTTAAACCTCTGGTTTCATTTAATGTATTTTTTCTTTTCAATGAGTTTATGTCTTTTTACTTTCATTGAAATAAATGATTTCTTGATTAACTTTAACTTGTCTTGAGTAATCGATGACGCCGGGAACTGATCTTACGGCTACGAAATGGTTCTATATGCTCCAAGTGAATCATTTGCAACGATATAAAATTAAAGCGAAAACGATTTACTGAATTTATATCTGATATATCTTAAGTTTGACTCTAAAAACGCGTAAAGAACCGGTTCGGCTTTCTAGTTTTTACAATTATTAAAAACAGTGCAGGAAGATCTAAAAAAATTTGAAGGATTTCTGATTGTGTTAACCCCATTGTGTGCATATAGCAACTCTGCATCGCAATTACTGTTTGTAAATTTTACTGAACAAAAATTGAGCCGTTTTCATTTTGGGTCAATGGAAACAGTGTTTTCCCAACAATAACAAAATCTCTCCATGTTGCCATAGTAACATTTTTACCATTCTTTAATATTATTTTCTACAATTCCTTCAATTTTTGACCAGTTTCAGACAGTCGGTTCGTTGGAGTAAACTGTTTTAGAAAACTATATTTCTTTCCAAACAAAATATAACCGATATTTTAGTTTTGAGATATTTCTTAGAAAAATTAGTGCTTTAATAAAGTTCCTATTGATAATCGCTATAAAATTGGTTTTGCTAGCTGTAGGTTTATTTTTCAAGAATTTTAGTGATTGTTACGTTATTGACTTTGTAAAATATGTCTCATTTCTACAATCTTGCCTTGGTCCAAAGTGTTTATTCTTAAAAAATGAAAAAATCGTTCACTCACCGAGCACTTGATTACGCCTTTTCAAATATTGTGATATCGTTCATTTTAATAGAAATAAATTATCAAAATAACTTTTGATCAATTTAGCTTGGAAATCAATTACTTTCTCTGCCTTTGAAGATAGTTTGCATATTCATTACCGTACAATTACATCTCTTACAGTTCGACTATAGTCGGCTTTCATGGCTGGTAAAATAAAAAAAAAGAATAGTTATTAAATATGTCAGATCACCAATGCATTTCATTTCTTTGTGTTTTTAACATGAAGAATTAAGCTTATGAAAGAATTTATAGAATCATGCTTCAAATTTAAAAATCAATTTGATGTTACTATAGCCAATTATAATCGCAATAAATGCAAAAATACCTAGATTTTTTTTCTGACACAAAAATATTCTAGAACTGTTGAAAGCAAGGCAAAATGAACTGACCATCCTGAATTTTTGAGCAAGCAAAAAAAAGGAACAAAGTATTTGAATGTACTTTTAAAAGAGATCGTTATTTGAATGTTTAATTCAATGTTTGTAAAACAAAACAAGCTATCAATCTAAATTAAATATTAACTCTTAACTTGAGAATCCAAAAGAACAGTGATACAGTGATATTAACTCAATAAAATGTTTCATTATTTCAGGTCGGTCTACTCTTAGTTTCTTGATGCCGTTTTGTCGATCGACTTTCTAACACAAAAAGATTAATGTCAAAAGATTCAACTATGTTTTGGGCAATTAAACTTTCAAGTTTAAACTGGCAGATGAACAGAAACGAGACAATGTCAGCTTAACGAATGGTTTATCATAAACTCGTATAAATGAAATGAATAAATGCACCGCTCTGCCATAGTAGTTGCTCATCCCGTCTTATACCAAGTCCATGCAACGAAACAAAAATTAAGACAAACATTTCTTTTAGTTTTGCCGGCTTATCAAAATATTATTTCTATAATTGATCTTCACTGCTGGCGACAAAGTCAATCCCATTTGCTAAATACAAAAGAACGTTTCAGTGCTGAGATTGTACACGTGGAGGAAACTTGCACAGGTCATGGCTGTAAATATATTGTAGGCGAAATTTAAAATGCAATGATAACACTCTTCAACTAACGTCATAGTTCTTTGCAACCAAACAACGATAAGAAAATTGTCGTGCTTCTTTTATCTTCACTCTTTTTTTAACCTTTGTGGTGCTGAATCACCTGAGGCAAACACGAAAAAAGCGACCTTAAAAATTGATATTGGTACTAAAAAAAATTGCCTCCCCTCTTGAAAATCTTAATATGTTGATTATAGCTATCAAGCAAACACAAAGACTTAAGGCTTTGATAAAGTAAAACAAATGTCGGCCATATAAATGAAAAGGTAATGAGCCGGTAGTCTCTATTGAGAAACGATCCCTATTTTAGTATTTATACTCGATCAATATTTAGGTAATTGTACAAATTTCGAATTGAAAAGTGGCTTTGAAAACTCGATTCAATGACGGTTGATCATTCGTCATAAGTGTTACTGAGAAAATTATTATTAAAATAAGGAAATTTTAAACACGGATAAAAATGATTTTTTAAGTTATTAAGAGTTTTGTCGGTGATTATAAATTTTGCCTACTTATGTTTCAACTCATGGGATTGCATTATGTACGTTTGAAGTTTGTCACTCGTAGATTGCCTGAAGGAATATGCGTAATTTCTCCAACACTGAATGTGGTGATCTTTGTTGATAAGAATTGAGAGTTTTCTTTGTCTTTAGAGTTGATCATGTGATTGTGTTACGAATTTCATATCAAAGCTATTTCAAATCCGAAGATTGAAAATTTCTGTCATACATAAACAATTTAAACAAGATGCAACTGCATGAGGACAAAGTACGTTTCAGAAAAAGAAGTTAACACTAAAAATAGGTCTTCTTAGAACTTCTTTTCCTTTTCCTTCTTCTTCTTCTTCTTCTTCTTCTTCTTCTTCTTCTTCTTCTTCTTCTTTTTCTTCTTCTTTTTCTTCTTCTTTTTATTCTTCTTCTTCTTCTTCTTCTTCTTCTTATTTTTCTTCTTATTCT
>JAOTRI020127769.1:0-11643 GCA_028564885.2 Zoanthus sanctaehelenae
GCAAAGTGCTGGGATCGAACTCGGGACCTCGTGGTTGGAAAGCAGAGATCTTACCAACTGCGCCAACCATGTCCGCCCATCGGTTTTCTAAAAGAACATTATAAAAAAAATATTTCTGCAAGTTTCAAAGTAATACAATGAAGTTCTGCAGAGATACAGCATTCCCAAATTGCCACTTTTTATTGCAAAACTTGTCCCCTTTAAGTCACTCGACCACGAACTCAGGTGACCAAAAAATATGTGACTTTCTTCAGTCTGTAGAATCAAAATCTGACACCTTATTTTGCTTGGTCTGAACAGCAAAATAGAGAGACGGGGTCAATGCAGGAATATTCTGCAATAAACGACATATTGGTGCTGTATCGCTACCTATGTCTTGTCCCAGTCCACCAAACTTGGGTGCCAAAAATTAGGAAAATAACCCTAAATAGACCATTTCACAGTTCCTGAAAGGTAACCAAGCTTCTACATGAAATGGAGGCTTAGGGTGACCGGACACAGTTAGAGAAGTGGAAATTCTTTTTTATGATAATTATTTTCACTTCCCTAACTGTGTCAGGTCACCCTAAGCCTCAGTTTCATGTAGAAGCTTGGTTAACTTTCAGGATCTGTAAAATGGTCTATTAAAAAAGCTGTAACTCTTCCGTTTTTTATCGAATTTCATTTAAACTTTGAAGTATGTTTTTACAATGATCTTTTAGAAAAATAAAAACTAATTTTGTGCCATATGCTCTTTAAATCAACTGGACACGCTCCAAAAACCACCAAACAGTATGATCCAGGAAAGGGGCTGGGGGTAAAATGGGAACAGGTGTTGTCAGTTTTTGGCAGTTGGACAAGGATTTGGTCACTGGAAATGGAAAAAAAAAGTCAAAAAGAAAATGGTTAATTTAACCACTGCTAAGTATGATTTTGAAAAACATTGCCAGGGAATTGGGACTTGTGCTCCCCTTTGATAACCGTCTTTATGAATAAAGATGATATCATGCCTTACCCTTTCACTTTCACTTTCAGCATCACACTACAAAGGAAGAGTAAACATTTAACCACCTCTGCAACATTTCAACTGAAACCTGTCTGGCTTACCAAGGCACTTAATAATAATTATAATAATCATGCATTAAAAAGAATTATAATTTAGAATATGTTTTCTTTAAAGAGAGTTGGCCTTTTTGGGATCTACTACAGTTATACCGTAACATCATTCTATCACAATTTTCATATATATTTTTTTGGTTCAGTGTTAAAAATA
Organism: Zoanthus sanctaehelenae; assembly: GCA_028564885.2. NCBI lineage: Eukaryota > Metazoa > Cnidaria > Anthozoa > Zoantharia > Zoanthidae > Zoanthus > Zoanthus sanctaehelenae. Next base: position 1,253 of record JAOTRI020127769.1, read on the forward strand.
ACTTTGTACTTAAAAACGTTTTGCTTGAATCAAAACTTAATTTTTCTTTTTATATCCTTTTTAAATTTAGAATCAAGAGGATCTTTATGACTGTTAGGGAGTGGATGGACACCCCTGACCACCCCCTTGTGTAATGGCCAGTATCACAGTCTGGAAAGTATGGACTTTTAATTAAATGCAATTTGGAAAAAGGAATACGAATTATGCAATATTTAAGAAATAAAACATTTTCTCCATGCTATCATAGCTTGGTAAAAAGTGAGGTAAATACTAGAATTCAAGTCTGAGCAGATCAGTAAAAAATTTAGACAGTCAGAAGTTTGGACCTGCTCGAGAATTCACACAAACTTTGCTGAGAATTTCACCCGGATAACAAGGCATAGATATCATGTTTTGTTGCCTAGTATGTAAACTTAATACTTTCCATAATTACTCAATAAGGAAAAAGATTATATAAAACACATATGTATACTTAAATTGTTTTAATGAAACTATTAATAACTTTTCTCAAGACAAAGCCAACCACATATTCACAAAAAAGTTGAATTTTAGAAATGTAGCATATTTAATTTTTACCTAAATGATCTAAATAAGCAATATTTAAAGTGCAATGACATCCATTTATTTTTTCACTGTTTCTTGTAGTTTAAAATGTCAAATGTTATCTTTTAAATGAATTTTGTCATGTTAAACATGGGCTTTGAGCAAAAAATATGTCCACTGGCATTGCATGGCTGTGACAACAAGTTGTTAACCCAAAACATTACTCAATATGGCCACAGAGCAGGTTAGGAAGAAAGGTGGAAGAAGATGTATTGCTGGAGTGCCCAATCACCCCAAAATGGAATGATAAGTCAAATAGACTTTAAGGTTATGTGAGTTAAACAATTTTATGTCACAGGATATGAATTAAACTCCAGTCCCCAGGACACTTTTTCAACAAAATTTAGGAATTTTACAGCCTAAAAAACATGTTTATGAACATTATTATTGATACTAAAGTGATTTTAAACACATATCAAACAACTGAAATACAAAAAAAAGTTATGTTATATGTTGTTTTTGTGCCTGAATGGCACTAACTGGGACAGAAGTTAAAACTGTGTTGTAGTTTAAAATGAATTTTAGTTTCAAATGATTTCAAACTTAGGTCAATTCAATTAGGTGAAAATGATTTAAACTAGGTCAATTCACTTCAAACTAGGTTAAAATAATTTTAACTAGGTCAATTCAATTCAAACTAGGTGAAAATAATTTGAACTAATCAGTGATAGAGATAGTATTGGTCCTGGGACCTATTTTTTTTATAAAATTGAGAATTATAGAGTGGATTGCAACGATTGCTTGCTTATTATAATAATAAATGAAATGCTGCATCAGCAGGGATAGAAATTAATTTTTTTTTTCACAAGACATGTGGACTAGTAATCACTTAGGTTTACTAGTCTACCCCATTTTTTTACTATAGACAGCTTTTTGTTTCATTAAATTTACAACACCAGTAAAGATACCCGTATTTTAAATCATTTTTATTCATCCAAATACAATTGTCATATAACTAGACGCATACACACACGTATTCTTGGGCTACCTAATGTTTGGATTCATAATGATGCAGGGTCTAAAGTTTATTTATGCCAAGTTTTATGCTTGCATAAAAAAATGAATGATTCGGCCTAAAAATGGTACCTACATGTGTAGGTACTGTACTTCACATATGATTTTCCCAATAATCACAAGCATATTTTAGTGCCCTAATCCTCACCCTTAGACTTAGTAAGGATGTACAATCTGGGACAAAATAGTTGGGACTTCTTAAGTTTCATATATAATTTTTTAACAGCAGGCTCCTACCAGCCGCTCTCCCCCCCTCCCCCACCCCCCATACAATGTTGTTTTTCACCCAGCATATCAAACCAACATGGAAAAGGGGGAAAGAGGAATGGCTTAGAATCTGCGATGATCAAAATCGCTCTATTAGTTGCTATAATTAGTTAAAAGTCTCAAGGTGTTTTGGCTGGGATTGTAGGTATCACTGTAAGACTTAGTAAGGACGTAGGTATCAGAATATAGGGCTGTAGTAGTGATTAAGGTACTAAAATATGCCCGTGATTATTGGGAAAATCATATGTGAAGTATCTACGCTAAAAACTGCTGTTAGCCGCTCTGCTAACAACCTCAGAAACGCAAGGAATAATTCAATGGCTAAAAACAAAGTAAAGAAAATCTTTTATATCATAGTCATTGTCAATTAGCAGTTTATAAAAAATTAAGAACCATTTTCCTACCATAAAATTAAACAAAACAGTAGAAATTTGAGATATTTTTAAATTTTGATTTGCACAATAATATTTTAAATTTAGATTTGAAACGAAATAATACTTGGAATACTGTCAAATATACTTTGATGCTGGGAATTTTTGCAAGACATGTGGACTATTTAATTGTAGTCAAGTTTACTAGTCCACCAAAATTTTTACTAGTGAGAGTGTGGACTACCGTTAATTTTGAACCCTGATCAGTGTTTGTACATTAAAAATAAACTCTGACAAAGGAGTTCAGTCCAAAATGTCAGTCCCACAGTGTAAAAATTAAGGGTCTAGGGAAAAAACATTGACTACGTTTGGAAAGCTAAATTCTCCCAAGGTTTTTTAAGACATAATAGAGATTTATGTAGCATGAAACAAGAACTTGATCAAAAGTCATTTACTGCATGTTCGTTTTGCACTAGCCTTTTTAATTTATCTGTTATAAAACAGTTCATGATTAAGCCTTCCATGAATCAAAAGATAAAGCATGCCAACCTGAAACTTTGTTGCTGATCTTTGTATTTATTTATTTATTTAAATTTTTTTATTTGTGCAAATAACCATTACTAGCTATGTATCTATACTAGTCTCCATATGGTTTATTTTTCTACTCTGATGAAAATTGCAACTACTGAAACACGCTACAATAATTACAGCACTTTTAAAACTTAGAAGCATCATTAATACATAAAGGTTTGTAGTGAGAAAATAAATGCCTTTAAAATACAATAAATCTTTATTATATATAATTATATAATTTTAACATGTTATTGATTTTATATCAAATAAAATATTTAGTTAACAACAATTACAGCGCATTACTTACCATGTAACCACGGTCAGAATCTTCAGAGTCTGATCTGCCCTGCTATAAAAAACAAGAAATGGCTATTTCTAAACAGCTAATTTTTTCAACATTCTAGAACATGACATACTGCATAAACTTTACAATTTACTTATTAATATTTTGCTCTTTTTCATTTTTTTCAGACTCACAATTTTTCTCCCCTGAAAAAATCAGATGAGACATTTTTCTATATTTTTTAACTGAACATGTCTCTCGTTTGCATTGAAACAAAGTGCAGAGGTTTATAAATTTTGAGACCATTGATGTGAAACCTGTAAAACAATTTTCCTAAAACTCAATGTAATTAACTTATCTACGTCACACAATTAAAATCAGTCTTTATTTCACTTCGGTTTAATTTAATAAACATCTTCAGAAAAACCTTAAGTCAGCTCAACATAATAACAACATTGGTCCCAACTCCTAGAGCTGAACCAGGGACCTTCAGATGCTTTTTCCCTTAAGTAAGTAATATAGTCAGTAATTATATCATCACCTTTGCACTGTATATTGCAATGATTATGCAATGACAGAATAACTATGACAATTTAACTCAAGCAGGGCTCGACCTGTGGTGTTGCCAGTGGGACTTGATTTGCTCAGCTGGCGACTAACTTTTTATTCATGGTCGCCAGTCTGGATGGCACAATTTCAAGTTATCATTAGGTGCTAGCAACCAAATACAAACAGCTGAAGTATGAATTAGTTATGATACTGTACACAGTGACTTGACAGTTTTCCAAGATTTTGCATGATTTTCAATCCAAAACACCAGATGGGAAAAAATAATCTTCAAAAAATTTGTTTGTGTGACATTAGTAAGACTAACTTACATCATTTGATCGAATGGGAAGTTTATCTCGAGGTATAGTGGCTCGACGAGGGCTTTCATTTCGAGTTCTCTCATCATTCTCATCTTCAGAGTCTGAATCCTTTGCTTTAGAACCAGAACAATGCATCTGTAACAATTTAAATGAATATTTACTTTTACTGATAAGAAGTCATTTCTTGCTAACCATACAGGAGAAAGGAAGAAAAACCTTTTTTTTCCTACCAAATTGACATATTATGTAAGAAGAATATATCAATTAACTCTAATCTGCTCCCACTACTTCTTTTTAAAACCAAGGCATATATTTATAGAGGCAATGTTTCATTCTCTGATTCAACTAGTTGCTTTTACATTTAACAAAGTTGATTTTCAACTTGTTTTTTGTGATTTTTTTTAAAAAAAAGTAAAAACTCTTTAATATTTTAATTGTGTTAGTTTTAAATCTTGGAGTGTACAGCCCCAAGCAATTTTGGATCTGACTAACTTATTTTGTAACTTATGTTAAAAAAAAATTGGTTTTAAAACATCATTCCAAAGATTACAAAATAGTAGTCAAACATTAATACTTTTTTGCTGTAAATTACACTAAATAATATTCTAAACTTGGAAAAATGTCTTACGAAGGTTATTAACAACCTAAAATTTCCTATGCATAAAAAGGTGAAAATGTTGTTATTATAAATTGATATTGAAAATAGACTAAAATAAAAAACTGTTTTCAAAAACATCAACTCCACAATAAATAATTAATTTGAGTAGAAGTGATACCCATACAAGATAATACTATGTTCATTATAGATTTAAATTAAAATCTAATTCAAAACCAAAAACAAAATTTTTAAATTAAATTCATAATTATTGAAATTGAAAAAATCTTAAAATAATCCAGGCATAGTTAAATGTTTTATCAAACAAAGAATGGTTTTTATACAAACCAAATCTCTAGAATGAAAGCATTTTTAACTTTTAGTATCATTATTTAATGTAAATATCCTAACAGAATACCGTAAACAATAGAAAAATAAAATGAAAGGATGAAATTTCTTCTCTAAAATATATTATTTTTATTGATAATCTTAAGCTTAAATATTACTGATAAAATTTATATATAAATATACAAAATGCTTTTTATCACTATGGCAATATTAACATGTTTTGAAAAAATCAAGTTTCACAAAAAACAAATAAAAAAATAATTTCGAGCTTTACTTAAAACAACATTATTCTTTGTGTTTTCAGCTGTCTTGTTCACAAAAACAGTAAAAAAAAATTCTTAATATTCAGTCTTCTGATGGACCAAATAGGACACAAAAGAGCTACTACTCAAGGAACACTTGAGCTTCATTTGAAGTGATTCAACAGATTGTAGAAAAAATCTCAACAAATCATTCAAAAAGTATAGAAACTCTTGTATAAAGCTAATGGTATAAATATTCATAACTTATCCATGTCTGATGACTATAATTACTAACTAAAAGACAACTTGCTGTTGTCTCAATACTGAGTTTTAAGCTTAACAATGACTCACATCTGTCGTAACATAAAACTTTCCCAGGTCAAGAACTGTAAAACACTATTAGAAAGTTTTTTTTTTAAAAATTTCTTATTTATTTAGTAGTATTTCTTGGACTACTGTTAGTACTAGCTTGGTAATAATCAAGTTTTTTACCAAGAATTCTCATAACAACTTACCCTAGACTGGCGAATTTTTGCTCGCTTCTTTTTGGTACTCAGTCCATTTTCCATGCCACGACGTGCAATCTTTGGGTGTAAATGGGTGGCATCAACAAAGTTCGGTTTGCTAGGGCCATTTGACTGTTAAAAAAGTAGCCTGTTATTTAACAATATAACACCTGAGTGGTTACAAATAATTCCACAACCAACATAGCTAGGATTTTCTCTCTAAAGCCGAGTATATAACAACAGTAGCTTCTTCCTTATTCAAATATGTTATTCAGGTGCTTTAGTAATTACTTCTTCATTTATGTAACATGCTAAATAATAAAGCTAGGTTTTTTCATCCTCATTAAAAAATCATCTAACTTGTTTGGTATAATCAATAGTGTGTATTTGTGTCAAACTTTTAATTCTCAGGCAACACTGAAAACTGGTAAGCAAACAAAAAATTGAAGACCATTTGACCACTAAATTTCAAAATGACTTCTCTATCACAATTTGGAAAAAAAAAACAATAAGGGGATAGTAGAAACTAAGTGAAGTGAATGTCCTAACTGATATCCTAATGCATTAAATTAGAATCTTTCAGTTTTATTATAGTTGAGAGCAAAATGGTACTATTTTTTTTCACTAATACCAAACACCAAATGCAACATTTGACAGTGTCAGTGATTACAATGTTATAAAATTTAGGCATTGTTAGACCATTCAACTAAAGTATCCTTGACAACAACAAGTAAAAGTTACATAGAAATTAGAATGTTTTGTCATTATTTTCCCAGTTGGGAATATAAAAAATTTAATTAAAAACAACTTATATCTATAAAAGAATTGGCAATGATTCTGGTTATCTCAATTCACTGTAGAGTCCAAAAGATGAAATTTTCTTTACGAATTCAGTTTGGTATGAAATAAACCCTTAACAATCTCACAATTAACCAATCTACAATACAAATTCACATCAAAACTTTAAAATTTACTTAACATATCAAACGGTCAAAATCACAATTTCGGATAATGTAAGTACATTCATTTATATTAAAACTCTGGTTCAATATTTTAAAAGATAACAAACAAGTATACAAAAGGCGACAAGAAAATGCAAACAAGTGGTTCAAACTATGAGATTCAAACAAAGCTGCATCTATAGAGCACAACAGCTAAACTAATGCAAAACTAAGAGGTCTAGCATTGGCTTTTTAGACCCTTATATTATACATCAAAGTCATTTATTGTCGCAAATAAAACTACTTTTAAAGTGAATTCAACATATTATGAATGATCTATTCTCGAAATAAATTGCTGGGTGTGTTGTCTTAAAAGTGCGAACGATGTGCCAGACACATTAAAAATAAACTCTTTTCCGGATACAATATTCTGATGTTTTCTAATGGACAATAACACCAAACAAACCTCTAAAAGACGAAGCAAAAGCGATTTTCACTTGCAATCCCCTAAAGTAGGGGTGACGGTTGACCAACCGAACTTGGAATGCTATATGTTTGCTAATGAATTAACAAGTCATGAGAAGTCGAGTATAATAGTTCTTATATTAAGATAGTTGAATATTTAAATATCTCTAAGTGTTTAGTTAAAAAAATACTGAAGCTTCATTTCGTTTTAAAATATATTATCGACACCACCATTTGCGAAAGTTGTGAAACTGACTTGATAAATTTGTGTTCTCAGTCAGTACAACGTCACAACTGCAAAATTTACCGATTTTCCTAGTTTTTCACCTGTGTTATCTCAAAAATATCCCGAGTCGTTATGTGTTTTCTTTTTAAACTCACCTTCAATAACTATCCGGAAGGTTTTTAATAATACGTGAAATTGCGTTATAAAAGGTAAAAAGGATTTTCCGTATTTAGTCCTAGAGCTGAAGCTAAGATTTTTAACACAAAATGTAAGTTAGGAAGAATTAGAGTTTGGATCGCTAATCGAAAATTATCTTTGTGGTTTGTGAACGGTTTCCTCGCTACGTTATTTTTGAAAGTATCTCTTGGCAGGTATACGAGGTTCGGTAATACTTCGTCATGCAAAATACAATCTTGGGAACTCCATTTTTGAGCACCACTCTAACAACTCCTTCGACTGTAAAGGAGCACGAATTCATTTTGGACAAGTAAGTTTCGAAGTGATGATTAATCATAAATGCGACCGAAATTCGCGCATTTTTAAGTTAACTTTATAAATCTGTTTATTACTATTCCGAAAACAAGCAGCTTGTGCTGAAATTTAACCGTAGTTCATTTTTTCGTGACATTCATTCAGCTTATAGGAAGTATGACTTGAAGATCGACTTCGAGAGAATTATTAACTTGTGTAAACATTAAGTTCAACTTCAATTTCACTTGCCGCCTTCGGTACACAAAATGGCTAAAAAGTGCTGTTACATATTTCGTGTATGAATTTAATTCCAACAAATTATTACGGTTCCTAAATTAAGATAAATAACTGTTAGTTTTTACCAGTCAAAAGTAATCGAGTTACATTGTTTCCTTAATGTTTACAAGGTTGGTGAAAAGCACCAGATCGCTTGAAACCTGTATGGCTGTAACTGTTAATAGCTCGATAAAACCAGCCACAAACAATTAGAAATTCGTCTTACCTCCAACGCCTCCAAAGAAGGATACGACGAGATAGCGAATCCATCAATAATGTCTTCTTCTGGAGAAGTAGAACCCCGGCGTTTACGGTGGGTCTTTCGACTTTTACCATTAGCCGTGTGACAAATTGTCGACTCGTCCTCAACCTCATCCATACTAGCAGCTTCACCATTCAGTGTCTCACTTTGGTCATCCTGCGGCCTTTTTTCTGATCCTTCATCTTTCATTTTCATGGTAGCCGCGTCAGGACATATTCCTTGTCAAACGTCCTTAGAAACAAAAGCAGCCGTTATGAAGAGCTATGAAATCAGATGAATCGCAACGCCAAACTATGCATGAGTGTTTTTCGACCAGTTGTGTTGCCAATATCTGAATATTGGAAAATTGATCGGCGACTTGAGCTGTGAACTAGACAAGTGAAATTCGTTCCGCCCCCCCTTTGTTTTACAGACCACATTTTGTGTCAATCACCGAGATCACATGGTCGGACACTGAACTAGAACTTGTATATTTACCTACAACTTATACCTTGCTGATATTTCTTTAGCTGTACACAAAATTTCCAGTGTAAGAGATCAGTTCCTGATGGAATCATTCGGTAATGCTTTGAAGTCTACTCGAAAGAAAATTGACGCCATTTCAGTAAAACGCTCTTGAGCGCACGCGCACTGCAATTAATTAAAGAACTAAGTTTTTCAGCTGTGTTTGCTCGGCAAATACGCTCTCTCTAATCTCTGTCAAGCCGCACTGATACTAAAAGTTTAAACATCCGTTTGAAAATAAACTCGAAAGTTAGTTTTATCAAAATGCGCTAAAAGAAAGTAAAAAAGAAAGTCCAACAAAAGAACTTGACATCCAGAAACACACAAACTTAGCTTGCAAATTCGAAGAGTAGTTCAACTTCAAGTGATTGACTTTATATATATAAAGTTTATATAATCGCTTCAAAGTTTTAAGGGAAGACAATTTTCTTTTATATGACTTTAACTTCAGAATACTGTATAGAATTACTTATCCGAGAGGCCCTCGTATTTAAAAATGACGGACCGCTAGTAAAGTGGTTTCGGATGCAAAAAAGAAAGAGAAGAAAAAACAAGTAACTCATCGGTCATTAAAATTACTTTCTTTTAGAAAAACAGCCCTGCAAATAACAGCTAGAACTAAATTTGATTTGCGTTTGCTATTCTAAAAATCTTAAAAGTAACTGAAAACTGCTTTAACCATCGGATATCACTTTCATACAACAACATCAATTAAAAAACATTTTATGTTCTTGGCCTTGGGGCTGCTTCTATTTGGTTAAATTTCACATGTAAAAAAGTTAAAAATATGTTTTGATGTTCACTGATATTGACATAACTGACTCCCCAATAACATTGTCTGTGTGACCAAAGACAGCCATGTACAGCCCTTCATCATGGACCCGTAGAGCAAGCTTTTTTTTTTTTTATAAGTAAATTGGAATAACAACTATACTCTGTCATATCGAGTGGAATGGGGACTTAAATTTAGAATTCTGATTTAAGATTTTCATAAAAACTTTGAAACAGTCATTTTGGTCTTATCCTGTGCGGTTGATTACAGCATTCATTGTCGAAACAAGCTCAAACAATTTGCCTCCAAAGCCTCACAAAATGTACAGTGCCAGCCGGGAAAAAGTTATTAACACTCGTGAACTTACGGAAGCTTACGCTAGTGCTTGAAATACGAAGGAATATGAACACAGTTACTTTAGTTTCTATACTATAGAATTTAAAGCTAGAAAATGAAAAATTTCAGTTGATTCGAGATGTGGTAGTCGAAATATAAGTTATTGGCAAAGATTAACAATCATTAATGCAATAAACACAACAAAAATGTTCATTTTTGCTAGCTAAGTCTTGACATTTGGCAATGGAAGGTCCGAGATCTAATAAAGTGTTTTTTTATAAGAACCTTTTGAACATGTTAAAAACATGCTGAGGCTGAGAAAAGGTGAAGAACATTTATTTATGATGAAATTATTTATACAGTGATAACATTTACTTGTAAAATCAAGTTTAACAAATTTCAGGCTAAAGTTTTAAATATATAAAAAGTGTTTAAAACGTTTTCGACCGTGTGGTCATCTTTAGTAA
>JAOTRI020127780.1:0-11643 GCA_028564885.2 Zoanthus sanctaehelenae
CTGTTCCCACCCTCCCCTCCCCCCCTGGTGCAATGTTGAACTTTGGGCATTCAAGTTATTTTTGTCACAATCAACATTGGTTGGGGGAGTGGGGGGGGGGACAGAAATATTGTAATGTGATGAATTTTCGAAACCATTTTAGAGATCTAGATTCGTATGTTATTTGAACAGGCAATTACTTAAAAATGGATTTTAAGATAGTCCATAGTTTTCCGGAAATGTCCGAAGATTTCCGAGTTCTTCCGATTGAAAATATTCAAAGATTAGATACTTATCCCATGCCGATAACGTAAGCATGAGATAATGTCTCTTGCACTTGGTTAACAATACTTTAGTGATTATCGTTGTCTTGATGCTATGGTACAACTGCTTTATTTAGTGGATTTTCCTGTAGTCGTCAACACCGTAAATGTGAAAATAACACTGATTTAATTTTGAGAGTTGTCATTGTTTGTGTTAGTATATTTATATTAGGTACCTTAATGTTTTAGGTATGTTTTCTGGGGAAGCTTATCGCACTCCAGCCATAGAATTGAACGTGCAGACATGGATGGAAAGAATAGAATAACAGTAGCAATAATCGGTAAAGTCTTTCCAGATGGAATGTTTTTGTTGGAGCACAGTGACGGAAACCGCATTTGTTGGGTTGAACACGACAAGTTGCGCGTGCGCTGTGCAACGTCTGGTACAGATCTCTCCGTTCTTATTGGGAAACTTCCTGATGCAGTTTACCCCGCAGATATTACAGCTTTGGCAGGCTACTGGTACATCACTGATATTGGACCACCAGGAGTGATCTATAAATGCAATAAGGATAACTGCGAAAAATTCATGACTGGATTAAAGTCTCCAAAAGGAATTGTAAGCAATGCTAAAATCACAACAGGTAAGCAAGTGAACACAAAGAGTAATACGTGAACAGGAATTATTACATGCAATGCACTACGTACACGGGATGTACTAAATGCAGAGCACCACGTGCACAGGAATTATTACATGCAATGCACTACGTACACGGGATGTACTAAATGCAGAGCACCACGTGCACGCGGGAATTACGTGAATGTAGAGCTTCACGTTTACAGAATTCCTATATAGAAAGCAGCACCTGCACAAGAAATATACTGCATGCACAGCAGCACGTGCACGGGAATTACACATCCAGAGCAGCACGTGCAGGGGAATTACTATATGCTTTGAAGCACGTGCACGAGAATTACTGCATGCAGAGCAGCTCGTGCACGGGAATTACACATCTAGAGCAGCACGTGCACATGAGTTATTGAATGCAGAGCAACACTAACTGGCAAAGTACTGCATACAAAAAGTTTTTCCAAATGCGTCAGAAATCACAGAAATCAGGCCGTTTTACACAAAAACATAATTGATAACACAGCAACTTAATTAGAATTATCAACAATTTTTCAAGCTCTTCATTCAAACTATAAACTGCTGTTAACTAGAAGCTAAAAACAATTCAAAAGAAAAAGCTTTAGCATCTTAACTTGGCTTGTATATTGTTTATAGACATATGTATCTTTACAGTAACTTGACTTAAAACTAAAGTTTCAAAATATAGCTGTTTGTCATGTGGCTGATACTTTACTGAAACTTAACATCTATTTTTTATCCACGTTTTAGACTTACCTGTACTGTTTTAGCTGAGTATAATGTATTATAATAGTAAAACCTCGATTTACCACCATGTAGTTAGTATTCTCTTTCAATGTCATGTACTGGCACGGTAAATGTCCATACATTTTCTTATGAAATCACTTTAATGAATGCGACACTCCACAGGTGAGTAACAATAGAAAATATATTGCCAGTTATTGTACACAGCCTAAACTGCCATCTTGATTATGGAGAGGCGCTTGCTATAGTTTGGAGAATATTCTATGTTTTTAGAGTCCAAGAAAAACACTAACATCAAATGAAATCCTGAAAGACATTAGTTTCGCGATAAACGTGACACTTTGGGTGCTTGTATTAACGGGGTTACACTATATTTTTAATAGCAAAGCAAGATAAGTATACATTGCTTTTTTTTGAAAGTTAATTTGTATTTTCAAAATAAGTATACATTTATTAGAGACGTATAAATTTATCCAGCGCACTCGTTAACTATTTTATAAATATTTTAATTTGCAGCAATATTCAGTAATACACTGATCCTGTATTCATGTGTTCATCATATTTTCTGTTGTGTTTGTAACCTGCGCATTTGAAGGCTTTCCTTCAATAATTTGTCTAAAGCTATGCAAATTGTTCACTTGTGTCAACATTTATGACATAGTGCTTTGTGACATAAGATACATCTCTACTACCTAATTGAATAATTCCTAAGACTTAAAATAACAATATATTTTTGTTAATTCACCTATTAACATTTTACTTAAGTTTTTTCACATTTTAGTTTGAATTACCCTTTTTATGTTATATGTAAGAACCCTTATATAGATATTAAGTAAAGTCCTCGGAGTTAAATCGAACAGCTCACGTACGGACTCGGTCCCAAGTCCTCTAGGTTGGTGGCGCGACTGATGACTGCTACGCCAGCCTGACCCCTTAACCTCGTAGTCGAGCATTTGAAATAAAGTACACAAGTTCAATGTATATATTTTTATCCTTCTTTCAACTCACGAACTACTTTAAACCATTTCAAACAGGTGAAAATAAGTGCAATGAATCCAATGGTGGCTGCAGCCATATTTGTTTACAGTCTCGCTCATCAGCAGGACGAACATGCGCATGCCCAATAGGAATGGTTCACAATGGTAGTTCTTGTAAGTATTTTAAACACAATGGAAAGGAAATTGTAATTTTTTTCATGATAGTTGTAAAGCATCATAGATGGATCTTTTCTTACCACAATATTTACAATTTACATTAGCACAGAATTTAAGATAGCAAATGAACAAGGTAGTTACTAAAACATGGAATCACTTAAAATCATCCAAAACTACCCCAAACCACCCAAAAACCACCCAAAAAATTGGCGCCCAAAACAGGCAGGTTGCAATACAGATTTTTAACAACAACAAATTTTAGAGTGTATAAACAGATTGTAATTTTTAATCCTGCAGTGCGTAAAGAGTGAAAGATGGTTAGAAAATGTCTATAACAAACCGAGCAGTAAATAAATGTTACAAGTTAGCTAGGTTTCTCTGGACTTGAAAAATGAAAACAAGCCACAACGTAATAACAATTTCTTCTCAAGTAATTTCATGGTTGCTGCCTAAAGCTAAAACAGATTCACTTGTTGATTAAAATTCAAAGTACTTTGGAGAATTGAGAAATCGAATAACAAATATTTGCTTGGTCAACATATCTTAAATATTTCTCAGACGGAGTTTATGGAAATGAAAGCTGGATCGTTACATTATATGTGTGAAACAACGCTTTATTTTAGGCCAGAATCATATCGATCATATTGATTCAGACGTTGTTTTATAATTTACTTTACAGTGGAATTCTAAGGTATGTATTCAATTAACTTTTATCGCGATGAGTACCTAGGCATTCAAGAATGTAACTGTGCTTTCCAAGGAGTGATCAGTAGACAATTAAACAAAATATGATATATTATCATTAATTTGGTCTTAATAATTAATTGTGCTTCACAGTTTATTTAATTTTAGTTTTATTTAGTAATTCTAATATTTTTTGTCGACCTGAGTTGGTCCGAGTGGATCCGAGTTGGACTGACGATTCAAACCTGCTTGTTTTGGGTTCCAATGTAGTAGTTTTAGGTGGTTTTGAGTGGTTTTGGGTGGTTTCGGATGGTTTTGGGTGGTTCCATGGTGATGGAAAGTTCAACATTTTCAACTTTACAAACGAATTTGTTAAAAAAACTTGCGTTAAACATTTGTATAAACTTGTTTGTAAAGAGTAAAATATCTCTTTTGCCGTTTCTCAGGTTACTTCAAGGAATTCATGCTAATAGCTGCGCGGAGTTTCTGGAGTTCTCGAATTCTAAAAATTGCTTTAACTACAAATGCTCAAAATTCAATTACAACTATCAACAACAAGTTACAGCAAATCACCTCGGTAGGTTTTGATCAACAAGAAATGAAAGTGTATTGGGCTGAAGAAGGTTCCAAGAGAGGTATTTACCGTTGCCTTCTTAACGGTAGTAACGTGGAAACTGTTATTTCGACCAATCTTATCAGGCCATCCGCTTTAGATATTGACTCAATAGCTCGCAACATCTACTGGGCTGACCGTGACGCCAATAAGATTGAGGTTTGTTCTCTCAATGACTGCTCTAGAACACGGAAGAAGCTATTTACCAGGAAAACACCAAGCTCTCTTGTGATTGACACATTCAGCGGGTATGTTTAATAATTATACCATGTAGCTATAGTGTTGGTTTTTGGTTTTATACGATGTAGACTGATGTTAATTCTTTTATACGAGATTGTAGAAGATAAAGTTTGTAAGCATTAGTCGATCATAGCAATGTTCCCTGGTAAAGTGGTAACGTCGTATAATCAAAATAAACTTTAAATTAACCTTTTTTTGCCAGATTAATTTTCTGTACTGTACCCTGATGGAAAACAATGTCGGTTTTTGACAGCACCAACAAATTTCGGTGCAACGTATTTCTGAATAACTATTGTTGATTGTTCGGTCTTTTAAGAAACTTATTGTATCTATGCTGTAGTTATTTTTGTACTTCACACTTGTGGAAACAATGTTGGGTTTTGATAACAACAAAAATTTCAGTGCAACAAATCTTAGAGTAACAATTGTTCGGTCTGTGAACAAACCGGTTGTATGTATGCTGCAGTTATTTATCATCCATTTTTTGAATTGTCTTAAAAATTTACCCGGAGGAAATAACTGGATTTGACTTGGAACCGCAAAACAGCTATGAATCGATTGCATACTCAGTAAGACAACCAGTTTGTAAGCAATATCGCAAATGAATTCGGCAACATGGCGCCGTCCAATTAACCCACAGATGCTTTGCGGCCCCAACTCAAGCCCAGTTCTCTTCTTATTCGGGACATGGCAGATAGAAATGACTGATGTTATAAGTATTCATACTAAATATTTTAAAACTTGTTAACTTGGCTTTATTTCACTTAAAACATAACTAAAACTAATCAAGAGGGGTTACATAACAGTAAGATCGCTGGCCACTAAATTAACGGGCGGGCCGCAGGAAGCCAACTTTCAACATGCCCTACAAAGTTAAGTTATGTTTTGTTTACTTAAAAAAGTCATCCAACTTTTATTTTTTTGTCAACTTTTAGTTCCATGTTCTTTTCATCTTGTGGAACTCGCTCCATGGTTGAAAAAGCCTGGATGGACGGATCGAATGTACGGGTGATAAAATCTTGGCCAGCATTGAGTCGGCATTGCATCATAGACATTGCTTTTGATCGAATTAGAAATACTTTGTACTGGATTGACAAGAAATATTATCATCTCCAAACAATGAATCTTAACAGCTATGAGGTAAAAATTACGGACTTTGCTAAGTACGTAGAAGTTTTGATCAAAATATTGATAATTTGCAATTTTTTGTCATTCGATGAATTTTTGTGGCACCTTTAAGTTTTGTAAACGTCTTGCTATCATGATTATATTAAGTTAAGAATACCTTCTTCAATTTGATACTGGGCTCCTAAAAATTTCTTTAGACATCAGACTTGAACTGATGTTGTTACTCAGCGTCCCTTTCAAAATATTTGACAGCATTATTATTTTTAGCGTGTTTTTACAGTTCAACTTTGTACAGAGCCAAGCAAAAACTTAGTACGATGTGTCCCAGCTGATTTTAATCAACTTTGTTTGAGAATAATTGTTTGAATCTTGCAAGTAGATTGTTATTTTGTGTTGTAAATGTAGCTCTTTTGCTCTAATCCGTGTTGCTTTCTTGTGTCCCCTTACACTGATTTACGCAGAAGCGTAGACGTAAGAACGTTTTTACGCTTGTGTGTAACAAGTCAGCTTATCAAAGTTACAAAAAAAGTTGTTGATAATGATAGTTATGATTTTCACTTGAACGTAAACACTTTACGTCTCTATTTCCATTGTCGTCTCCATCTCCATCTACATTCTTCAAATTTTCCAATTCAGCCTCGATTTCCTTATATAAAAAAATGTATTGAATCGACTTATTTTGTGACAATTTTAGATACAAAGAATAAATGCTGGTGCAAGACTTCCAAACGCTTTATCGTTTGATGAAGAGTTCCTGTACTGGAGTGATACATATCATTCCAATGTACTAAAGAGCGACAAACTTACTGGCACATACGCTGGACAAGTTTCCGGTAATATTTATGGAATGCAAGATATACACATCTACAAAAACGTAACTTTACCCGAAGGTAAATTGTTATTTTAAAGCTTTTAATAATTTTTCTTTTATACATCATAAAACATTAGAGCCTAACTACAAACAACATTTTAAACGATCAAAAAGGTTTTGATCATAAAACAAACTTGTTACCTCAGTTGAAAAAAAAAAGCTTAAAATATCATAGCGCAAAAAAAGACTTTGATTCTAAGAGGAACTCGTGATTTCAGTTGAGATCAAAGATTTCCTTCGATAGGAACGCCTAGAACGCTTGGTTTTGTTTTAGTTCCCATAAACGTATTTTTTACGTAGCAACAGATTGTACTCCGATACAAGGCCTTTTCTAACCATATATTTGAAATCACAGATTTAGATATTGTTTGATCATTTATTTAAGAAAAGATAGCATTACTATCAAAACCGGCTCTGGTCTTCTTAATCCTTTCAGTCCCAGTTGAATTATTAAGTTCTCCCAACTTGTTCCCATACTTATCATTGAACAGGTTTGAGAGAATTTCAGTTTAATCTTCTATACGGTTATTAACCCTTTCAGTCAAAGTTGAATTATTAAGTTCTACCAACTTGTTCCCATACTTATCATTGAACAGGTTTGAAAGAATTTAAGTTTTAATCTTCTATACGGTTATTAACCCTTTCAATCAAAGTTGAATTATAAGTTCTCCCAACTTGTTCCCATACTTATCATTGAACAAGTTTGAGAAAATTTCAGTTTTAATAATCTATACGGTTATTAACCCTTTCAGTCCCAGTTGAATTATTAAGTTCTACCAACTTGGGCCCAAACTTTTCATTGAACAAGTTTGAGAGAATTTCACTTTTAATCTTCAGTAGTTTGCTTTGTTCGATCAATTCTTATTTTCTCATTACCAAATGCCTTATTTTTTGTTTGTTATCTAAGGAGAAGCTGAGTGTTGATAACTGATTGAGAGTGTTAAGGGTTAAGCAGTTTTAACAGATCACTGTGATGCCTGTGTGCCCTGGCCCTCTCCTCAAACAGAATGAATGGTGAACTCTGCTTTTAACTATCCGTATTTGGAACACAGTTTTTTAAGACGTTCCTCTTTTGTTTAATTATTTGCAGACGTCCCACAGAGTTTCAATTGTTTGTTGAAAACCGTAGTCGTGTTCTTTTACAATTTTAACTCAGGACGAAATTGCAAATTTATTTGCAACGGTTTAGTTGTTTTTAAGCGTCGTTAACTGTACGTAAATACTGTCTTTACGCCAAATGTAGGACGGAGGGAAAGATGATTCAACTCAACCCAAAGCTTTATGTTTTAATTAAAGAAGTGGAAAGCTTTTGATCTTTAATCACAGAGAAAAACTGTTTAAATATTCAGTGCTCGAAATTGCGACCAATACTTTAGCATTTGCAACCATTTTCGTTTAAGTGAAAGCTTTATAATAGCCAAATCAAAACATGCTAAATGTTTAGAACGAGTCAGTGTACAATTTGTCATAATATTGTAAATAAACTGTAAATTTCCATTTCGTTCTGTGTTTGGGTTTTCAAGTAGCATATTTTTTGAAAATAGATTCAACTGCTGTTTATCTGTGCCAGCTCAATTATTTTAAAGGCTTTCTTGACATCTCAAAATCTTCTTTATTCCTTCTAAACGTGTATGTGTTTTATTCTCCACAGACATCCATCCATGCACCGACCAAAGTCTTAGTAACTGCTCAGACCTGTGCCTTCTGAATCCTGAAGGCTATCATTGCGCGTGCGCAGACTCAAGTGTCGGTTGTAACAGTACAACAGTTAGGATAACTACAACAGCTCCACCCACAACTACCCAAGCAACAACAACCAAACCCACCCCTCCCCCTACGACAACCAAACCCGACCCATGCGCATCGAATCCTTGTGAAAATGGAGGAACATGCAAAACAAAAAACAACGAGATGAAATGCTTTTGTGTCGAGGGTTATACGGGAGAGTATTGCCAAGTTTATTATGGTAATGAGCTTTCTCAATTTTTTTCTAGAACTATAATGGACTAGAACATTTATTATCGTTGGACAAAATGCCATACCCATATCACATCACGTAGGAACTGAGAAGATCAGCCAGCTACAGAATGTATTTTGTAAAGTAGCTGGACAACTAAATTGAAATTAGGTAATGGATGAATATACAAATAGCGGCAGCGAACTACTGACTGTTCCTTTTTGTCAGTGAAGCAATATGAGTAAGAGCTTGAATCAAGGCAGCAACTTCATCCATAGACAGCTGTTTCATTCTTTTTGGGACTTAGTATGATGTAGGGAACTATATCTCACTGCTGATGAACAGTAACTGTTTTGCTTTTATTTTTCAGTAGCATTATAGTTATGTCTGTTCAGATATCTATATGATAAACGGCTAGCCAATGGCTAACTGTTTATCAAGCTCAAATTTGTAAATAAATAACAATTCGAAAATCATATGTATCCGTTCACTGACAAAAATAGGAAATAGGAATAGAAACAGGAATCACAAATTGACAAAACAATTCTAGATCTATGTATGTATCAAAACGGAAGGGGGTTGAGGAAAGGGGATAGAGATCCCCCATAAAATCTACACCGTGTTTTGATATTTTTCAGTTTAAAATACGAAATTACAATTATTTTTAAATTCCTCATCAAACCAAGAAAAAAAATCACATTCCCAGTTTTTACACGAGAATGTTCACAGCCTATTCAGGTAATACCGCTATTCTCATTTGCTTTAGCCACACGCTGAATTTTAGTTGTGAAATTAATGCTCTCAGCTAAAGCAAAATCCTACCTAAATCAACAACCCCGATGACTAAGTTCGAACCATTATTTTAACCATTTACAATATCAGTTCATCAAACATTTCATTATATCAGTTTTTTTCCACATTTAAGAGAGTTTATTTCGCTCATTTATCTTTACCTTTTGAAAATTGTGTTATGTGTTTGATTGCTGTTGAGTTTTGTTGAATAGCGTTAGTAAATACGTTTACCTCTTCTAGGTGAGAACCAAGTTGAGGTGGCGCTTCCAGCGACGGCTGCTACCGAAGTAAGAAACAATGTACCCATGATTTTTTTTAAGAAATAGTAATTTCTCATAGGACAACAGGAATTTCATCCATTTATGCGCCTCACTAATATAGATGATGAGGCATGTGGAGGAAAGGGAGCATGTGAAGGAAAGGAGCATGTTGGAGAAGGGGAGCATATGGGGGAAGGGGAGCATGTTGGGAAAGGGGAGCATGTGGAGGAAGGGAGCATATGGGGGAAGGGGAACATGTGGAGGAAGGGAGCATGTGGGGGAAGGGGAGCATGTTGGCGAAAAGGGAAGCATGTGGGGGAAGGAGAGCATGTGGAGGAAAGGGAGCATGTGGAGGAAGGGAGCATGTAGGAGAAATAGAGCATGTGGGGAAAAGGGAACATGTGGGTGAAGGGGAGCATGTGGGGGAAAGGGAGCATGTGGGGGAAGGGGAGCATGTAGGGAAAGGGGAACATGTGGATGAAGGGGAGCATGTGGGGAAAAGGGAGCATGTGGGGGAAGGGAGCAAGTTTAAGTATGTGTTATACTTGTTTCACATTGTGCATTTGTGTCTTAAGATTTTTCCATTGCCTGATTTTTCAACGCAAGATTAATATATTCTGTAATTCCGCAAGCTTTCTTTGCTTTTTTGCTTTAAATTTGTTTTTTATTTTGTTTTTTCTAGTTTAATGAAACGCAATTCATTTCGTCCTTACTTCAAACCTTGGATAACGTTTGCGAGACGCCAGAAAGTTGCGAGTCCAGGTAAATTCTACTTTGTTATCTTGATGATAAGTTCTTTTCTGGATCGTACTTGTTTATGTATGCAGTTGAATTTTACTATAGAAGTTCCAAGGGTCTGGATTTTGGGTCTGATTTTAATATATTATGCACCAACACATGCATAAATCTTACCGTTGTCTACTTGTCTTTACTATCGGCTACCTAACGGACGATATACTGCATGACTCTCTTTCTTATTGGTCTGTTTTTATTAGTTGATTTCCTTAACTTTATTTGACCAATGGTATGATTGTCTCATGCGCCGGCCAAATAAAAGAGCATTTTGTAGGGAAGTTTGCATGTTTAGCGCGCTTAATTCTACCTTTTAACAGTCCTTCCGTCACTCTCTTTACCATTCATTTAATTGTTTTAAAACTGCGGAGTTGCATAATTTTTTAGTCTATTTAATTGAACAGTGGTTCCAATCTGGGGAAAAATAGTAAAGAATATTGTTCCCAGTGCCTCTTACTCCCACGCTTATCTAAATTTTTTCCCAAAAATGCGTGACGTTACCAAGGAAAACAAATTTTATTTAACTTTTTTACAGTGTCTTTTTTACTAACTCAAAGCAGTAATTCTCATACGGGAAGAATTGTTGCACTTTGTACAACTCTGTTCGTAAATATTACAAAATTTTACGCTCTGCAATTTTTATTCCGTAATTTATACACTCCTGAAAAGCGGCACATGCCCAAATAGTCAAATTATTGCGTAGGGATTTCGGACAAAAAAAAAGTTTACAATATCATCGTTTAAAGTAACAGATAATGAAGATAATCTAATCCTTCGTTATGTTTTGTTTTCCTTTATTTTGTTGATCTATTTATCAACATTTCAACTCCAACATGACTTGTTTCTTCTGCAAATATAGAAACTAATACTTTGTCTATTGTTGTATTAACATATTTTTTGGCAAATCTTGTATCAGTTTCTCTCTTACGCATCTTCAAATGTGAACTCCAAACAAAATTAAGGTAGCAAACGTACGTAGATAGTGCGTATGCTTGCAGTATTCTTTCAACAGGTATTGAAGTGTGATACAAATACAAATTTTACTCTACTGAAATCAATATAACCATGAAACTGCGCTTGCGATTGATTACTAAGTTAAATATCCTTTTTTATTTACTTACAAACTTACTTACTTACTCACTCATCTACTTACTTACTTACCTACTTACTTACTTACTCACTCATCTACTTACTTACCTACTTACTTACTTACTTACCTACTTACTTACTTACTAACTAACTTACTTACCTACTTACTTACTTACTTACTAACTAACTTACTTACCTACTTACATAATCATTTAAATACTTACTTACCTACTTACTTACTAACTTACTTATCTACTTACTTACTCATTTAAATACTTACTTACCTACTTACTTACTTACTTACTTACCTACTTACTTACCTACTTACTTACTTACTTACTTACTTACTTACCTACTTACTTACTTACTTACTTACTTACCTACTTACTTACTTACTTACTTACCTACTTACTTACTTACTTACTTAC
>JAOTRI020127791.1:0-11643 GCA_028564885.2 Zoanthus sanctaehelenae
AATAATAATAATAATAATAATAATAATAATAATAATAATAATAATAATAATAATAATAATAATAATAATAATAAGAATAATAATAATAATAATAATAATAATAATAATAATAATAATAATAATAATGGTTATATGTCACGTATTCTCAGAAGAGTACTAGGGATAACAAGTTAAGAGAACAGTCAGGAACCTTCGCATCTAAGGCCACGGGAGGTGGCTTGTTGTGGAAAAGAAATATCTTCAGCTTAAAATGCTGTGTTGAAAGACGACAACAATAATAACTGTGTTTGTGTCCATGATTATGACTATGGCTTGATCATCTGTAGCTTCCATTTGGAAGAAGGATGATTTTTACAAAAGATTTCGTCTTCCTTTTCGACTTTGAATGTTTTTTTTTCTACAAATGCCAAAAGGGATATTTAAATGCCTTTCAATTTACAAAGGTAGATCATCTATATACTACACTCTAGTAGTGGTGATCTTGACAATTTAGCACAAAACACATTTTGTCTGTGTTAAGGGTGGCAACTAAAAAATGCTGTGTTTTGAGAATGCTAACTTTCCAAATCCGCTTGAATAAACACAAAAATTACGTCATTTTCGATTTACATTTTTTTAAAGTAGTTCTCCTTAACAAAGAACAAAAGTCAGTATTATCTCACAGGAGAGGCTCACGTGGTTAGCGCAGTTGGTTTAATCTCTGCCTTTAGCCATAACGTCTAAATTGAATTCTGGCTTTCCTTAGATGCAAATATTTATTCGACCTTTGTTTCTACCAAAGCTATTTTAGCTTTCCATCCTTGTGGGGTAAGCAAATGAGCTAACCCGGAATAGATTAGTGGCCCGTCCTGGGGGAATATGAATATTTTATCTGTTTAACACTTTAATATCTGGAGATAACCGCCGTCCCCATTGGTGACCTGGCGGGCAAAGAATTTAGTTAGCAGCCTATCGCAAGTAAATATATTTATTCAGGTTATGGGGATCGTTAGAAGAAGGAATTTTAAAGAATTGTAATGTTATGATACATAGTTGTTGATTAACTGTCTTACTCCAGTCGCTTGACAGCGCCATGAAGCAAATGAAACCAAGCGTGGCAGCCGTTCAGAGAAAAGGGGAAGAATTGATTGAGTCGTGCCGAGCTCAGGGTAACGTACCTGTGACACTGGAGCAAACGTTCTCGAGTTTCAACGATAGATGGGAGAATGTTGGGAAACTGATTGCGGAGCGGCAGCAACACGTTTTGTTACTGCAACAGAGGCGGGAAGTACAGGAATTGTCATCGCGTCTGGAAGCAATACTGGTTGATGCAGAGAAGCTCATAGAAAGATTTGGTGATATGCCAGAAATAGAGTATGAAATTAACGGTCAGCTGGAACAGTGTAAGGTAAGAACGTGAGGGCGTTGCGTTTTGATCCGTAGGAACGTAAAGACGTTACCTTTGAAACGTTGGAACTGGAGGACGTTGCATCTTGATAAGTAGTTACACATCGATACGTAATAGCGTTAAAGCTCTGTGTTTTGATAGGCAGAAACATAAAGCATGCATGTAATACCCCATTACCATCATGAAAGCACAGCGCCCAACTCAGAAGACCGAGGGACTGTACACTAAGAATATTTTGTTAAATTGTTTAATTTTTACTGGAACAGGAAAGTATGTTGATTATACTTCAAAATGGTTTGTAAACATACATGTATAATAATAATTACTTCACCGATAATCTGATATTTTCCTATTCTCTTGTTTTGAGAATAAAATTGAATCTTCAAATTGATTGCGAAGTAAATCTAAAATGCAGATATTTTGTTGATCTTCTGGGACCAGTTGTTCAAAAGCCGATTAGCACTAACCCAGGGTTAAATGTTTAACCCACGATTTTGTTTCCATTCTTACAAGGAGATATTTTAGCTGTAATTTTGGGATTAACAAGACTTTTTCTAGAAAACTCCAAACAGCATTCATAAATAACCATTTACCTTTTCTTAAAGAAGAATTTCCTGTTTGAATTTTTGCTTAACCCAGGGTTAAACTTAACCAGCCTTTGAGCAACTGGGCCCTGGAGTTTTGACTCATTTCATAACTCTCAACATACGTAGGTAGTTGAGGTGTTTGTAACCTTTAGGCTAACGAAGGATGTATGCTATTTAATGAGACTGTACATTACAAGATTAATAAAAAACCTGAAGTAACCTGCAAATTAAAAAAAGAATAAGATCCTCAGTTGTTATCCTGCGTGGAAAGTGTGGACGTTCCTGGAACAAAATAAATTAACATTCTTTAAAATGGGTTGAGGCTAGTAGTTAGTTTTATCAATTTTTTTGTAAGGCAATGAGAAAGAGAGATAAATGGGCTGCATGTGTTCGAATACTTTGTTTTAAAGAAGCTTTCTTCAACGAAGCTTTTGGCCGCTTCCCATTTTTTTAAATTTAATTATTACTATTAGGATAGAAATTATGGAATTGTATAAATTTTAAAATTCTCAACTAACAGCACAAGCATGACAGCTTAGTGGAGAATGATGGTAACTTAAGCAGACTGAAGGATCAGGCCAAGAGTTTGAATCGCGAGGACCGTCTGGTGCCACAAATTCAATCCAACGTGAAGAAATTGGATGACAGGTGGACAATGGCTAAAGCAGCTCTAGAGGATCGACGGCGACAGCTCCAGGTATGAATCAGAGAAAGGTTTGTGCCATTGGCTGAAATAAGGTTGGGATAAGCTTTTTTTTTTCGATTGGTTCAAGAATCTGTCTCTATTAAACGGAGTAAATGCCAGAGATTCCGCCTGTTTAATTTAGCCTGGGTTTTCGTCTTTCAACGTCGCAAGCATGCGATACAGTTTTTTATTAGCTTGTTTCTCTCTGTCTCCAATACTCAAAGCCACAGAGTTCAGCGCATTTCTTTCGCTTTCACAGTTATTTAAATTTGCACCAAGCCGGGCTCATCGTGTTTGTAACTACAAGGAAAATAAGCTAGATATAAAGCTGATCTATGTGTATGCGCCTAAAAAAACATCATCATCAATTACAGGTTGTGCACTTACGTTCTAATCGCTACCTTGAGTCCCCTAATCTGGCACCAAGAATACGTTGGTAGTGACATTACCCCTGGATCAAATGTAATAATTCTTCTTGTTCTTCTTGTGCCATAGCATATGCATGCCGTTGACGAATTATGGCTTGTCCTTATTCATTTTGTTTCTGTCTCTCGCAACGTAACGTCACCCAGGTCTTCCATCTTCTCTACGTTCATTCTCTTTTTCATACAGTCGCACATCTTCATCCTCCGTCTTCCTCGCACTCTCTTTCCGAAAACTTGAACATGCAGTTTCTATTATGTAACACTCCCTCTTCTTTTTTTCTGTTTAAACCTTTCTTGAATAATTTGCTCTCTTAGAGCACACTGGAGTCAGGCCCTCCTAAACAATACTTGAACACCATGGACGCCGTCCTTTTGAAGATCAAGAACATGGAAACTATATTGGGCGTCGAGTTTGCCATCAACGAGACATCTGTGTTAGAAGATCAGCTCCAGAAATACAAGGTACTGGCTCACGGCAACATCGTATGTACAGACAGCATTTGCAAGCTTTGAGAAAGCTTGCCACTTTTCCGTAGATCTTGTTTTAAAACTTTTAAAATCATAAATTTTGTCTCAACCCCTTTGTAAGTAAAACTTAAAGAATCTGTATCTATATGCATGTACCAGCCGGCAATCTGAGTCATATCTCAATTTCAAGTGAAACATTGAACCAAGATTTCTATTTTGGCATTTATTTTGTGACGCATTAAACTGCATATGCTTACAATAATATTGTATAAAAAATCACGCTATTCTAAGCTGTCCATCATTGGTCACTGTTCTAGAAAATAAGATCCCAACAGTTGCTCAAACGCTCAAACGTTTTCAGTGTGAAACGGTTCTCAATATCAAATTTGTTTTTGTATCTCTTTCAAAATTAAAAACATATTTAGTTTTAAAGATCGTACTCCTGATACTCTGAAATCCCTAGTAGTGTATTTCAATTTACTTGTGCGGAATATAATTCCCGCTCTGTTGATGAAACCAGTCGCCATTTTTCTGCAAGGATAAAAGAACGCACAGTGAACGATAAAAGCTCACATTGATTTTAAGCATTTTTCTGAACCTTCTTCTTAAAAAGTTTATAATGTATACCTTCTTATTATGCTAGATGTAGCCAACAAGTTCATATTTTTAGCTTTATGACTTCCGCTTCATTATTTGTGTTGCATGAAGTCATTGTTTTGAATAGTTTTATTTTACCAGCTTACTACTTACATGAATATCTATTGAAACTCATAATCACAATGGCTTAAGCATAGCGAAACATATTGTTTAAAAAGGCTTTTTTAATTGTTAAAATTATATATTTTTGTTCCTATCAAGACCTTTTGAGCAATTTTTTTATCATCGACCTTGAAGTAACTGTAAGTCACTCAAAAATCGTTCCCCGAAATGAGCTTCTCAGTTGTTGGAGTGAAAATTCCATTCTCCAGTTAAAATCTGTCAATGGTAATTGTTTACCGCTTGTAGTTTATGCAAAGCTGGTCGAATTTTGAGATGATGGAGGATAAAGAATCATTCATTGGTCTGAACGTGCTTTAAATTGGGTTCAACCACACTCAGCATCTTTACCTAAAACCGTTAATTCTGCGCGCATCTTCCTATTCACCTATTTGTTGTATTACATATTTTGGTATTTATGAACGAATCATTCTTGCCATGAAAGGATCAAATTTAACTATTTAAAAAGTAAAAAATGTTAGTTGTTTAACAAATTTTAGCTGCGATAAAAATCTATTTTTGAAAAACTTCTAGATAATTACAAACTGAGCACTTAGTATGCGTTGATGACCGAGATGGAGTATAACTGACTTCTCTCGATGTTCTGTTGAAGACCATTCCATTGAATTACGTTACGCTAAGATCGCAACATAAGGTCCCATACTCATAGTGTGGTGACTTAAGTTTAAAGAGACTTTTAGTCCGCGTGCCTTGGAAGTTACAGTTGCTCATTTACAAAGACCTTGTGTATTTCATGAGTAGCGACCTATGCAGTGCTGACGAGCCACTTCCTTGGCACCTAAGCTGCGCATGCGTAGTTATTGTTCAAAAAAAATCGTATTGCGTGATTTTCAGTAAGAACACTACATTAAATGGAGGATTACCTTATTATGGATTACTTCTTTTATGTTTGGTCAATTGTTAGTTAACTGCCCACTTAGAGTTGTTCCCGATAATTAGTGTTCGTATTGTTATTGAGATTAGAGATTAATTTAATGGTTTACTAGATTTTTAAGTCGCTTTTTTTAGTTAGCATAAATAATTGTTCTTACAACAGACGTTTTCAGTTTTGTTGTCAGTACCAAATTTATGTTTGAAAGACAGTGGTTTAACTTGAAGAAATTTTAATTGTTTCTAATCGTAGCAATGAAGAAATCATCAAAAATAGCAAAGTAATAACCTTACTTTGTGTTTTAATAAATGCATGTGAAACAAAAATGGATATGCGTGAAATTTAATTATTGAAATATAACTTGGTTAAGAGCTAGAGCTGAAATTAAGGACTATGAATCCCATTTTAAGTTTATTGCATTGAATGCTAGCTGTTCCAGTTTGTTCACCAAAAGTATTGTTTCAAAAACTAGTTTTAAGTCAATACGGAATTAATTGTCAAAATCAGATTAACAGTTTAAACTCAATTACTGTAGTTCTTGTCATAAATTAACTTTTGTGCATGAAGTTTATATTGATAACCGTTGTCAGTCTGAAGCCTCAAAAGCCGCATGAAACCCCCAAAAAACGTAATTTATATAAAGTTGTTTTTAAAAGTTGCTCTGACCAAACTCCGCAATTTAAAATAAAGAAAATAAAAAAAAATTTGCTGTTAATTGCTTGTGCTTTCAGTCGTGCCTTTAAAAGCTATCTTCCTGTTTCGGTCTAATAGGTGCGATAAGATATAGACTCAATGTTGATTTTTCCATTTACGGCACATTGCGTGTTATCATTCCAATAATTGAAGAAACAGAATCATTCGAGACTCAGGTACAACCAGAAAACCAAAGAGGAATCAACATGTCTTACAAAAAATCAACGATTTCAAGAACTGTTCACTGGCGACAGTACGAGAGAACCGAAATGAATTCATCCTTTCGGTACCGAGAGGTATTCGTTATACTTTAATTAAAAACTCAGTTTCGAGTTTGAAATGTTATTTTCTCAATTTAATTCATGTAAAAGCTGATTTCTGTAGCTTTAGCTTTTCGTTAACGCAGTGCTGGTTACACTGCCATAAAGTACTTGGTGTTAAAAAACATGCATTTGAAGTTAATTATTATTGCTGATAAGTTCAAAGTTACACAACAGATTTAGTAAAGTCATAAATGCATTCTTTATTTAAATATTATTAGAATTTTCCCCTACATGAATTTTTGGCGTGATTGTTATAAGCTGTTAGGCTTTATATTGTTATGGAGTCCGTTCTCTTTCCATTTTTTGTTTAACTCTGTTTCTAACTTTTTGGAATACAAGGTCTCAAGATGAAATTTAAAAAGATACGTTTGTCTAGGATGGCGTGCCATTACCCGTGTATGATATAGTGCAAAGAGCTATTAAGAACTACCTGAGAAAAAATTGAACTTTCTTTAAGAGTATCCGCGAATTCTTACATTTTTGTAGATTGGAATGAACATGCCTCAAATCATGGTAATTTTATGGACCACAGTAATCTATACTGAAATTTAATTGTTCAGGTTTCATATTCATTCCGTTTCGTTACAATAGAAATGCTCTTCATACAATTTAGATTGCAAATTGCTTAATCTCAGTGGATTATCTCTCAGGTCCTTGTTGTTCATTCTGGAGGGAGGTATGTCAGTGGATTATGAAAGTCCTAGTTGTTCATTCTGGGGGGAAGTATGTCAGTGGATTATGAAAGTCCTAGTTGTTCATTCTGGGGGGAGGTATGTCAGTGGATTATGAAAGTCCTAGTTGTTCATTCTGGAGGGAGGTATGTCAGTGGATTATCTCTCAGTTACCAGTTGTTTAAAAACTAAGTATGCAGCTCTAACCCAGGGTTAAATTTTGTTTCCGACCTTACAGATAGAATTGGCCTATAAATTTGTTTTTTTTATCTATAGGTATATTTTGAGGCGTATTTTATATAACCTATCACTTTTTCCCTTGAGAAGAAATTGCTGCTCTAATTTCAACTCAATCCATGCAGGGTTAATACAACCCACCTTTCAGTAGCTCAGCCAAGGTTTTCAAAACTTTTACATTCCGGCTGCGTCACTAATCACGTGTTAATACTTTTGACTTTGCCCGATTCCAGGAACTGCAAGAACAGATTACGGAACAGCAAAAAAACATGGACTATCTAAACAGCACCGGAGAGAAGTTCATGCGTTCACTTCCCCGTGCCAAGGCAGATCAGCTGCGAACGAAACTGATGGACCTAAATCATAAATGGCATGAATTCAACACTATACTGGAAAAACGTATCACTCAAGTGCATAAAGCTGTTAACCAGAACAGACAGTATTCTGAGGAGATGAAAAGCTTGATTAACTGGATGGATGAGTGTTGCGACTTTGTGAAGAACCAGGCACCAGCTGTAGGTGATCCAGACACTTTAGAAGCACAACTTGACCAGAGTGAGGTAGGCAAAACCTTTCCTTTTTTCAAGAGCTTAAAATATTTTTTATTAAAAATGTAATTCATGATTAATAATTCAAGATAAATCATGTTAGGATTAATAATTTTAATAATTTAATGTGCAATTATTTTACTATTCAAGGTTGAAATGCCTTATTATCAATGCATTGGAGAAACCTTGTGAATAAAGTATTTTTTCTTTTGAATTGTTTTCTAAAGACATTTTAGAGTACTAAAAGCGTAGAAGCGATTGGTGTAAATATCTTTTTTAAATCATTGGAAGTGACCGTTTATTTATCTTGAAGAATAGAAATGATTGGTGTTATTCATTCAAACTATTGTACCAGTTGATGAAACCCTATAAAGTTACCATTCGTTTTGTTTGTCTTGAAGAGTAGAAATGACTCATGTCATTCATTCAAACTATTGAACCAGTTGATGAAACCCTATAAAGTGTCCATTTGTTTTGTTTGTCTTGAAGAGTAGAAATGGTCGTTGTAATTCATTCATTTTAACTTTTGAACCAATTGTTGAAACCCTTTGCAACCATTAGTGATATTTTTCGAAATGTCAATTGAAATTTTGACTGTTATTCATATCACAAGAGAAAACACTGTTTTATTGTACATTTTCTATTTTTAATAACATTCAGCCGCAGTTTTCATTTGAATTTTTTTGTTTTATTTTAACAACCGAGTGTATAGAAAAGCAATCGATGTAGTTTTCTTGTATGTACAATTGAATTTCCATAAATTACAGTTGCTTCCTCTTAACTGCGGCAATTTACTGTATGAGCAAATCACTTCATATCTACCCTACAGGCCTTGCAGAGAGACATAAGCAAACTGCAGAGAAAGCTGGATTCACTCAATGAAACCGGGACCTACATGGTATCACACGCTGACCAGCATTACTGCACTACACTAAGGGGCAACTTGGAGAGTGTTAATATGCGTTGGGAAGAGTTGGTACGAACAGCTTCGCGACAGAAAGACAACTTGGTAGCTGCAATGGAAAGATATGAGAAGTTAAGCCGAGACATGAAGGAAATGTTACACTGGATAATGCAAACTGAGAGATCCATTGCTGATGACGAGAAGGAGTTTGAAAAGGGAGAGCTCATGAAAGAAAAAGTTGAGCATTATCGAGTAAGGGTATACTAAGTTATTGTCTTGATTTTTGAATAGACGTAGACTGCTCTTTACCCTTGAAAAAAGAACGACCTTACTTCAGCGTTTTCACTATTCATAACCTCATTTATAATTTTAACTCCAATCCTGATTCCGACACGTGATTCAACAGAGCTAGTGTTCCGAGCCAATATTGCGGTTTAGTTTGGAAATTCATTTACCTGTTATTATTCTACGATTGTCAGACTTAAGACTCTTATCCTTAAAGCTAACCCTTAATCCGACCTGATTTAACGCAAGTATTCTTGAAACCTTAGTCTTAAAAATCTAAACTTTGCTGTAAACTTGATTGAAACCCTATTACCACTTAAAACTAAAGTAATGAAGTAAAAAAAGAAAAAAAAGTGCAAACTTTTCATCGTTTCTTAACCTAAGGATCTCCAGCAAGAAGTTTCCAAACGTGCTCCAGTTGTTGTCCGTATCAACACTACTTGTAATCAGATGATTGATCACACCAAGCAAGGTAGTACCCAGGATTTAAAGGACAGCCTGAAGCGGCTGAATAGTGATTGGGCGCGACTGAAGAACAAGGTTGCAATAAGGCAGCACACTCTGAAACAGACAATGGCAGAACTGGAGCAGTTCAACATGGCTCTTCAAAGGGATCAACAACTGATGATGGAGTCAGATAAATTTGCTGAGGAATGCTATGATTATCTTGACCATTCCGAGGATGTATTGGAGCAGAGGTTACGGGTAAGTGATAGACAGTTAAGCTCTCAGGGGTTGGGTTGGGTAAATTGTATGTGAGATATTTCATGTAGGAAATTTGCTGGGAACAGCAACATTTATCTTGTGCTCGGTGTAAAATTGAAACATATTTTCTTCCTTGATCTTTTATTGATAAATCTTTTGCAAAATTATCTGTCTTTCCCTTGATGTTAGATTGTGGGCCGACTATTTATTGTAAAAGGTAGTACTTGTAAGTTTTACAAGGTAATACATGTATTGTAGTATTTTTATATTCTTCACTCTGTCTTTAAAATTGTACATGCAGGCTTACAATTACTCAGTAAGAGAAATGGGCCTCGTTATTTAGTCAACTTTTGAAACGTATGTAAATTCTTAATAGTGTTGCATTGTTCATTGTATTAACAATGATTTAGTAATGCAAAGACAAGCAAAAACCAACGATATAATCTCCCGACGTTTCGGCGACCTCATGACGCCATTATTAAGGGTACAAATGAGAATAAAAATTAACAAATGCTGTTTCAAAGTCCTCAGCAAATGCATGAGCAAATTCGATTGTCTTGTCAACAAGATGCTTTACATCAAACAAATAACACCGAGTTTGAACGTGCAAACGGACTTTATCCGTGCTGAAGTGTTTGTGTAGCCACCTCCCATATGTAAATTAGTTATAACTCTTGAACTCGATCGCATTTATTAGTTTTTGTTTTCCTTTGTACCCTTGATAATGGCGTCATGAGGTCGCCGAAACGTCGGGAGATTATATCGATTGTTTCGGCTTGTCTGTGTTGTTAATTGTACTATTTAAATATCGGCTCTACGTACTACTATAGTATTACATAGATAATTGTGTTGCATAAAGGTTCTTCGTAGATATAATACTAGATAATCGTAGAATCACGTGGATGTGGTTATACGTAAATAATAGAACTACATACTATTACTTATTACATATTACGTATTATTACTACGTACTGCGTACACTCGTATATAGTAGTACCTCGTATATATAATAGTACTACATATAATAGATTTCACGTATCTAATGTACGTACGTGCTCATGTCTTTACTTTCTAGAACCTAAATCGACATGTCGCTGTAATTAAGGTTAGCGGACCAGGATCAGTGAATGAGATTGCTAACAGTTTGATTGCTCGTAAGCTGTCAGTTACTGTTGTGAGGAACCAGTTGAGTGATCATCAAAGCAGACTTGACAGCGTGCGTCAGAGGGTGGACAAAACTCGACAGGTATTGGAGGGCGAGATACTGAAGAGGCAGCAAATGAAGAGAGATTTCGATACAATTCGTACCTGGATTGCCAAAATTGATATTCTTATCAACAATCGTATTACACGAAATGAACCTGCTGATGAGAAAGAAATCAAGGTAAACTTTATACATCTTTCTACAGCTTTTTAACCCTTTCAGTTCTTGTTGAATTACTAAGTTCTCCCAACTTGATCACATACTTTTCATTGAACAGTTTGAGAGAATGTCACTTTTAATCATCTGTACGGTTATTAACCTTTTCAGTCCCAGTTGAATTATTAAGTTCTCCCTACTTGAGCCCATACTTTTCATTGAACACGTTTGAGAGATATTACTTTTGATCTTAAATATTTTGCTTTGTAGATCAATTCTCATTTTCTCATTACCAAGTGTGTTATTTTGTACTTATTATGCAAGGAGAAGTTGAGTGTTAATAACTGATTTGGAGTGAAAGGGTTAAATGAGCTGTTAAGGCAAAAGAGAGTTAGAAAGGTTACAAGAAAGTGTTACACTTTTAAAACAGTAAAACTATGAACACCAGTTTTTAATCGGCAAAACGTGATTAGGCAAAGCCAGAGAAGCGAGAAATAGTAGTGCTTTGTTATTTTCATAATGTTTTCAAACCTTTAACTGCAAAATATGGGTTGTACACGGGGCCGACTCTTATCTCCGGTTTCTGTTGTGTTAAGCGGATGAGAGTCATTGACTCCCCTGGACGGGACACTAATCCATCCAGGGATTTACCTCGGGGTTTGAAATCAAGGGTCCTTGGGACTGCCACCCTGAAATTTTGAGGGTCCAGCAAGAGAA
>JAOTRI020127802.1:0-12500 GCA_028564885.2 Zoanthus sanctaehelenae
TACGCTCCAGAGTCACGTAACTGAAACCGTGAACAATAACGAAATATTTAAAAGCAAAATGTTACAAATGAAAATTGCTTCTTACTGCATGAGAAGCCCGAGTTCATGCAGCTATGCGTCTTGTTAACCAATAAAAAAAAGAGAAATGGCAGTGTTTGATTGTTAGTAATATAGTAACAACTTTTCATTGGCCACATTTGAATTAATGGCGGGCTTGAGTTCTTGGATTAATAAGGTTTTTTTTATTCTACAATGAAAATCAGTCTTTCCGGTTGCGATTATGTGAAAATTGTCCTACTTGATGTTGTGTCCGGTGGTATATATACGTTCGGCAATTGCGGAGTGAAGATCTCTATTTGTTAGAGCCTTAAAATGCTCTGTTTTACGAGAAAAAACTACTAACACATGTTTTAAGATGTTTAAAGATAAAGGTGGATTGTGAACCCCAAAAAGCAATACAATAAATAATTCTTTCTAAGGAACGGTTGAAACTACAACTTACTTCCTATTCTTACTTAAAACATCGTTGATGTTGAAGTTTACTGTTCCTTTAGGGTAACTATTTTGTAGAAGACGTTTTCTTAAGTCATCAAGAGCAGATTGTAGTAGTGATGGCGTGGAACATATACGGAAACAACGATAAGTGAGTGTGGGAATTAGTTGACTCTGTATTTGCAGGGAGTGAAAGAGTCCCACTTAGTGAAGAGTCCAGTGAATGTCTTTTTTCTGTAAACTGTGAAGGTATTGAATGTAGTAGGTTTAATAAGCACATCTAAGAAAGGAATTTCTTTGTTTTTTTCAAACTCTAGAGTAAATTGTATGTTCTTATGGCAGCTGTTAAGGTACTGTAGAAAATTTAAAGCGATATCTTTTGAATCAAACAAAGTAATGTCATCAACTTTTCTGAACCAAACTAACGGACAATTGTTTATACTAGTTTTAAGCCAATTGTTTTCAAAATAGCACATACAAATGTTTGCTAAAACCGGACCTCACATGCAGACGAACCCATAGCCACACCATCGATCTGGTCATAATATTGGCCATCAAAAATAAAATGACTCTTTTTAATTGTAAACTCTTTTGTAGAACATTGAGAGGCAAGGTACTGAGGAGGATCAGGAAGGCAATAAAATTATCGAGGCAAATTTGTAATGTTTCGTCCAACGGTACATTTGTGAAAATTGAAGCAACATCGAAAGAGTACATGATTGAACTGTTGGTTGGTTTATATGTTTTTGCCCAATCTGCAAAACTAAATGAGTCTTTTATGGTACGTTTGTCGGTGGAAATAGGCTTGAGTATGTCAACAACACAAGAGGCCAAGTCAGTGTAATTGCAGATGTTGATTGATGACACGATAGGACGAAAAGGCCAACTTTGTGAATTTTTGGCGAGCCATATAGCCCCATATAAAATACCAGTACAAGAACCTTTCGGAAAAATCTTGTTGAATATTTCATCATCAAAAATCGTATCTTTTTTAAGTTTCCGAAGATAGGCTGT
Source organism: Zoanthus sanctaehelenae (assembly GCA_028564885.2). Lineage (NCBI taxonomy): Eukaryota > Metazoa > Cnidaria > Anthozoa > Zoantharia > Zoanthidae > Zoanthus > Zoanthus sanctaehelenae. Next base: position 1,507 of record JAOTRI020127802.1, read on the forward strand.
CTTCCCTTTTCTTGGTTGGATTGTAATAATTGTAAATGTTTGTAGAGTAGCAAACGAAACGTCAAGTTATAAAATTCGTATGACAATGTTTATATCCGCTATTTGCGGAAGAAAGAGTTACATATTTAAATATATTAAAAAAGAGCGCGAAAGTGTCAATATGGCAGAGTTGTTCCTAGTGTTATAATTGTGAGATTTTCGTGATTTGTCGTAACATTATCAGCCACCAAAGGGCGTTTACGACATTTGGCGACCCTGCCAGGACGCGATGATCGAGAAACAGGAAAAACTAAACGTTAAACTACAAGTTTTAGAGTTGAATAGTGCTAAACGTCATAAAAACACTCTAGAAAGCATCAAGTCAATCGAAGAGCTTAAAATCGAAGTACTGGAGAAGGAAATTTCAAACAAAGAATCAATCGATGAAGTTCAACAATGGGAAGCAGAAAACGAAGCAAAAATAGATCAAGTTGATGTGAATGTAAACAAGCTAAATTTATCAAAGAAGCCGACATATTAGCCGAGAATGAGAAACTGTTTAAAGAACAAGAATTGTTAGCCAAACAAAAAGAAGAAACACTTAAATTTGAAAAGGATCAACTTGAACAGCGAGCAAAATTTGAACAACACAACAAAGGCCATGATACTTCCGATTTTTTTACCAAAGGTGTAAATAAACTGACCGTGAAATTGCCTAAACTTGTCATCACGAAGTTTGATGGTAAAGGCATATTTTGAAAACATTATGGCTCTTCCAACTATTATTGGCTCTCAGCCGAATAAGGTGAGTTCCTTTTATCAAACATTGTTGTTTAACGTACAATCATTGGAAACGTTAGGAAAAACAACAGAATGCTGGTCAATGGTTCGTGGTGTTTTGGATAAATTACCTGGTATTAAAGCGGATCTAGTTCGTAGTAAACCCAACTGGCAATCGTGCGGATTTTCACAGCTCTTGACGGCTACAAGAGAATGGACTGAGATTCGCCGAGTTCGTGCCACTAGTCCAACTAAGTCAGCAGAAAAGCCAACCAAGGTGCCCACTCGTCAAAAGAGTTTTCAAGCCAAGGAGCAGTCAATAATTACACGACCGAATGCGTCTATTGTTCAGGAGAGACTCATACATCTATTTATGATAAATATTTATCATCCGAGAGCGAGGTGGCAATGACAGCTACTCATGTTCAAGACAAAGTGTGTCACCCTGTTGCAATCGTGAAAGTGAATGGAATCAAATGTCGTGCTCTGCTTGACAGCGGATCAATAAGCTCATATTTGTCGTCATTTCTACTCAATCTGTTGAGTGTAAAACCAGCAGAGACACTCACACGTAGCCTCAAGACGATTGTAGGCCTTGTAACAAGACGTGTAGAGATTTACAATGTGGAGATCAGTGATACCGCCGGAGAATGCGTGTTGGATGTCTGTGCAACAAAGGTTGATTGTGGAAACTTGCAGTCCTTAGACAATCCTAACTACCCTGGTATCATAGAGAGATATACTCATATCTTTAAGGAGTTCAAATTGAGGAAACCGCAACTAAGGATCAACTACCAATTCATGTCATCTTGGGAGCCAACGAATACACGAAGATAAAAATGGATATCAAAAGGCTAGAAATGCCGGAGAGCCCGTTTCTGAAAAGACAAGGTTTGGTTGGACAATCATGACTACAGGTGCGGAAGTTGATACCGAGACTATGCATCTTACTCAGACAACTTCCAGTGACTATAAGGAACTCTGTCGTCTTGATGTTCTCGGATTACAAGATCTTTCCAAAGGTGATCTTGTATGCCGAGTTTAAAGAGCAACTAGAACATAACCAGGTAGGTTGGTACGAGACGGGCTTACCATGGAAGGGAAATCACCCCCCTTTGCAAAAAAAAAAAGCGGGAAACTTGGAACGATTAGACGCTCTATTGCATAGACTGAAAAGGAACAATCAACTCGAAGCATATGACGCAATTATCCAAGAGCCACTCAAGGAAGGTATCATAGAAGAAGCAAACGAACTTGCGAAGGGAAGAGCGTTCTATATACCACACAAGGCTGTAATTAAAGAAGACTCTGAGACTACCAAGATGCAGATTTTTTTTGACGCTTCAGCAAGAGCTAGCAATGACACTCCATCGTTAAATGATTGCCTAAACGTTGGCCCTTCGCTTCAAAATCAACTATGGAAAGTTCTAGTGAGCGGGAGATTTCATGCCGTAGCCCTAGCTGATGACATTAGAAGGGCTTTTCATCAAGTGTGTATACGAGCTAAGGGCAGAGAAGCTCTAAGATTTCACTGGGTTGTTGACTTTCACAATCCTGACATTGTTCGATCATATCGCTTTATGCGTGCATTGTTCGGTTTGGGACCTTCACCATTCTAGTTGGGTGGGGTCATTGAACAGCAGTTAGACTGCCAATGTGAAGAACTGTCACAAACAGTGAACGAGATCAGATATGTATGACGACGATCTAATACTTGGAGGAGAAACCGCTGCAAAGGCACTCCAGATGAAAACAGATGCGACCGATATCTTCAACAAAGCGAACTTTGATCTCCACAAGTGGAACTCAAACGTGAGGGAGTTGGAAGTTAATCAAGAGGTAAGTGGTCTGGAGCAGAGCTATGCTAAAGAACAATTTGAAACAGAGTCAGGTCAATGTAAACTCCTAGGTCTAGCTTGGAATAAAGACAATGACACAATCGGAGTGACATTCCCACAAATAACTGCTCAGCCCACAAAGAGACCTTTTTAGCAGAATTGCAAAGATCTTTGATCCTCTTGGACTAGCAGCTCCTACAGTGTTTTCAATTTATCGCTGTAGTTATTGAGGACCGTGATGAAATAGATGAATTACTGATTAAATCATCCCTTATGCGCACTTTAAGGATCACTGCGTGGATATCGAGATTTCTTCACAACACGAAAGTCAAGTACAAGCAGAGGCTCAAAGGTCTACTAACTTTAGAAGAAATTGAAAGTCAAAGGCTATTCTGGATAAAGAGGGTCCAAAAACAGGAAGCAAGCTCAGTCAACTTTAGCGATGATGAGTTCAGGCTTAACCTTAAGCCAAACCACGAAGGAGTATTGTTGTTTCGTGGAAGGTGATTATCCAGTGTACTTTCCAGATACACCACTGTATGCAGAAACAGTAGTTCAGGATGCCCACAAACTCACTCTGCATGGAGGTGTTGGTTTAACAATGGCCAAAGTACGTGAAAAATTTTGGATACCTCGTCTGAGAAAAATGGTCAATATGCTGGATTTAAGCGTTTTCAAGCAGTAGCCTTTGTTAATCCGCCGATCGGGCCGTTGCCGAGTGATCGAACGGAAGAGAAATCTCCTTTTGAAGTCATTGGGGTTGACTACATGGGACCTATGACCAACAAAACTTCAGCTAATAAAGTAAGGAAAGCATATGTGCTTCTCTACTCGTGCAGTCTGACACGTGCTATCCATTTGGAGCTTTTACCCACACTAGTAACCAAAGATTTTCTCGCTAGCTTCAAAAGATTCATTGCATGGAGAGGTCGTCCAATGAAAGTGTACTTCGACAATGGCGGCATCTTTGTAGGAGCAGCTGCATGGCTTCAGGTGATGCACGAGGAGACGCTGAACACCTACCTTGCTAACACCGCAAAGACTGGACATTTAATTTAAGCAGGGCTCTATGGTGGGGAGGGCAATTTGAGAGACTGGTCGGTGTGGTCAAGAAGTCCCTACAAAAGAGTGTTGGACGAGCACTGCTGACATTTGCAGAGCTAAGTGAGGTTTTGTTGGACGAGGAAGTTGCATTGAATAGAAGACTTCTAAATCATGTTGAAGACGATCACGAATTACCGACGTTAACTCCCAACGGACTACTGTACTCACAGTGCAAAACCATACCTCTGCTTAAACCAGATTTCGACATGAGAAAGAGAGAAAAGTACCTAAAAAGCTGTAAGCGAGCCATGTGGAATCGGTGGACCTTTGAATATGCTCGTGGACTTCGCAAAAGACATAACTTGAAACATAAAAGCAAGGAGCTCACTCTTACCAAGAGTGCAAGCAGCCAAGTTGAGAGCAGGACGGGAAGTTTTGGAACGTGCCATACAACAACTTTACCCCCTGAAACTTGCCTGCGATGATCCTAAGACTACAAATATGCCTCAACAACAACTGTCCATTGATAGGAAGCAACCAACCAGAGATGCTGAGGAGGCTGCAAAGATACGCACTCGCGAGGACGCTGAAGGACCTGAGGTTTAGCTCAAAACGAAGAAACTTTAATGTTGTGTTGACATTATTTTGTTGAAAAGTCTGATTGGATAATAGGTTGCAGCAGTGACTTAATATGAATAATTGTTTGTCACATTTCATTGTAAACATAGATTAGTGTTCATAACCAAATCGGTGTAATGAACAGGGGAGTATGTCGGAAATAATATGTTAATCATATGCGAAATAATGTAAAATAGGCATGACCGGAAAACTACATAAATTGAATACATTAAAAAAAGAGCATGAAAGTGGCAATACGGCAGAGTTGTTTTGTATTGTTCCTTGTGTTATAATTGTGAGATTTCCGTGATCGTTTACGAAAAGGGCGTTTACAAAAAGGGCGTTTACGAAAAGGGCAGTCAAAGTTTTTAAGGACATCATATATTTACCTCCATGACTATCGCTTAAGTTATTGTCAGTGTAATTGGAGAAATTGTAAAAAGGCCAGAGATCGGTTTCAAATGACTGTTCATGCATGCTTCATTAATCGGATCAATCACCAGCCATATCTTCCATGATGGTAAGCTTCAGTTTTTATGAAAATCTCTTTTTCCACTACCTTAAGATAGGTCTTCTTTGGCTTACTAGCTGACCTATCTTCTACAAGAGGCTCCACCACCCTCCATTAAGTATGCTATTCTCCTCCCTATATAGCAGTAAATGACTAAACCATTTCAAACTCATTTTCCAAAATCTATGTTCAAGGTTCAAAACCCAATATCTTTTCCTGATCAGTCTTTCCATTAGTAACTTTATCTTGACCCGCAATCTTACTCTTGGCCTGATCTAAACATTTTATAACCAGAAAAGTAACAGCCCTTCCAGTCTTTTCGTCAGTGCTTCAATTTCTACAGCATCAGGAATGCATCCCTCACACATTCACAGTAAACTTCACTTTCTCTTCTAGTGGAATGCTATAGTTAATGAGCGAGTTCGCCAATTCCATACATCTACTTCAAGCACAAACATCCTATCCCTTACTTAGAAGATAACGAAAGCAGTCCATTATTTTTAGACTACCTTCTCCTACCTCCAATTATCGAGTCACTGCCACAATTTAGCTCCTATTCTTTTAAGATTTCATTGCCCCTAACAACTCTGGTTGTACTTTACATCCCTCTATTCTTTACACCAATTTTACAAACTACCTCCTGATTAAGCTGTCATTGTTAGACCATTAAAGCCCCATAATCTTTCATGATCTCTTCGGTTTGACTCTTGATGCACTACTATCCAAAACGTACCTGAAGTATATCTTATAGAATCTTGACCTTTGACCTTGTCAAAATACAAAAATTACATCTACAGTTGACTTATCTGGCTGGAAACCAAAATGTTACTCATTAATCGTCTTCACATTATCTCCAGGTATCTTTCCTGTGTTTTCTCATAACCTTTTCTGGAACGTTGTCTTCCCCTTCAATTGATTCAAAAATTGGAAAAAGCCGTTTCACACAAGTTGCTCCTGCAGCCATTTAAGGTACCTTGCCTACTTTAATGATCTTCACATTTTATTTTCTATCTCTAGTTAATACTCCTTTGTCTTTTTTAACAACGAAGAAAATTAATTTTTCCTTCTTTCCATAACTTTTACTTCTTTCAATTTAAGAGTTCCATTCGCATCAATTATCTGTTTCGATCCTACAATATCCTCCCTCCTTTTCTCAAAATGGCCTTACTCTCTTGAACATCATTGCTCTTCCAACGTTTGATTGAAGAGACAAGAGATTCTCTCCAACCTTTTCCGGCTCATCCTTAGCAAATTTTTATTGTTCTTTTTGCCTGTATATTTTTCTTTTTGTACTATTCGTGCATTTCCTCGGTTCATCATTTCTGCACCTCTCCCTAACTGCTAGCTGGACTCTTCATTATACATCATGTTTCTCAACTCTGTGCCTCCTTCTTGTTGTCTCTCCACAGACTTTTCTTGTGGAAATCAACCATACATTTGAGAAACCTGAATGATTAACATTTGCTCATTCTATTCTATCAATTACTCATTTTTGTCTTGATAGAATTCCTGGGTTTTCTCCATTCCCCCAAATGCTCTTTCCTCCTCTCCTCCATCATAACCTCAGCCCTAAAACAATCTTTGGCGGCTAAGTAAACCATGCCCTTTTTGGTATCACCTTGAAGTTTTTCATTCTCAATTCTTTGTGTGGTCTGCATGTACAATGCATAATCTATTTGACTCTTGTACGTGATGAAAAGTTCCCGCCACTTTCGACAATATGAGTTCATAACTCTCAGGTTATGTTCTCGACACAGTTCAAACATGTTAACCCCCATTAAAAGATCCTCGTGAGGGTATCAAGCTTATTATCAGATAGTTTCTCAAGAAACTCCCTTTTCCTTTTCAGGCCAACCTTGTTGCGAAGCAAAGTTATATTGAAAAGACAAGAATCTTTCTTCCACACACAATGTCAAATTTCATCATTCTATCATACTTTTCTCTAATACTTTTTCTCACTTCTATATACTTTTGCTTCACGGCCCCAATACTAACTTTATGTACATGTCTGATATAAATCCTTTTCTTTTCAACCTCATCTACGACTTTCCTAGTAATCCTTTCTGACGATGCACCTATTAATAGGCAGTTACGAATCTCATTTGGTCAAAACCCAGAGATTCTCTAAGCAACCTCTGTCCTTTTAATAACTGTTGAGGACAGAGGGCCTTTCTTTTATTTTCTTGACACGTATAAGGTGCAAAAATGCAGGAAATGCCTCCAAATACACGGACTGCTAGGCTGATATTTTTCTCAGGTTTTATTCCCAAAAGCTTTTCTATCTAGATTTCCTACAAGGTAGTGGTTTCCGTCCCCTCTCATTACTGTATTACATTTTACCAGTAGCAAGCAGAATAATCCAGTCTGACCTGACGCCTAAAAATGTTAAAGGTTGTGCTATAGAAATGACTTCAACTTCAGAACTGAGGTGCGCGGAGAACATTCTATTCATGTTACCACAACTACAATTAAAATGTGTCATTAAGCAATTAGGTGTTGCACAATTTATATCTTGTAATGATTTTCTTTGAAAATTGCTTTTATAAACCTATATATTAATTTTATTGTAAACGTTATACTCTCACTTCATGAAACAGTGCTTGACTTTCCGAATTAAGATTATGTACTGTAATTTCAGAAAGTTCAAGACTAATAAATGTACAGTTACACAATGGTTTCAAAATAATATTTGTAGTACTGAGTTAGTAAAAACGACTTAATAAACCTACATTTTTAACCGCTGCTTGTAAGCTGATGTGTTCTCCATGAATGCTCTGTCCATTGGCAATAACATCACCAAGAGTATAAAAATCGTTGCTGGCTTTTATTGGTATGTGAGCAATGATATCAAACTCACTTAAGTCCCAGCCACTGTAAAGACTTACTGTAGAATAGGTTTCACTGAGGTTCAGCTGGTAAATACTAAAGATAAGTAGAAAGCAAACGTTTAAATTAAATTCATCAAAATAAGTGTACAACTTGCTCTGGTAAGTTTCAATATAAACATTAGTTACAGTAATTACCCACTCCCCGCTGTACTGGGCTTTAAAACAAGCTTTTAAAATAAAGGTGTGAGGAAAAGGAGAAGAAAACAATTAATTATGTTTTCCTTTGTTTTCATTGAGGCGTTTGTCTAAGCCATTTTTCATTAATTGTAAAATTCTAGCGTTATGCAGCATTGTATATAAACAGTTTAACATGTACTTCTTAAACAACTTGAGAATGATGCCGGTGAGCATCGAAACGTCGTCCTATAAACGTCGTTTATCGTTAAGATTTTTCTAAATAGTTTAGTATAATTACTTTAAGATTTTCAGGAAAGGAAGAACTAACAATGAGGAGGGAGACACCTATACTCATACCATCATTAAGGACAGAAATTTGTTTGTAGCTAGGCAATGAATAGGGATTCTCGACGTATTTTTTAAGGTGTCAATTTTGCAATTTGGTACATTTTAGGGGTTTTCAGAGAAAAGTAATTTTATATTTTATAGGGATCATTTTTTGCTATGAGGAATTTTTTAGGGTCGACAAGTTTTACACTTTGGCATTTTCAGGGTATTTTTTTACATTTCCCGATGAGGATCCAAATCCCTCTTACCCCAAAGTACCCCCCATCCCGGGAATTAGTGCGCATGAAGAAAATTGTTAATGCCGTTTATTGCGAGGAATCTATGCCTGCATTAATTTAGTTATAAAGAAAAGATTGGAGCAATTAAAATGGTACAAGAGAGCACGAAACACAAGACATTATACAGCTGCGTAAAATCCGTGTTAGGAACTAAAACTGAATTTTTAAGTTCCTTTTATTAACTCTTCGAGAACAAAAAGCCCCACCCCCTCAAAACAACACTAAGCATCAACTTAAAAAGGCCATTATAGTTTTCTTCTTAACTATAAAAATGATCACTAAAAAAACGACCAAGATGTTTGGGCCATCTATTACTTAAATTTTGATGGCTGGTTTAAGAGAAAAAATTTTTAGCAAATTAGAACAGTACTTACCTGTAATGTTGTTAAAAAATATTAAAATATTCAAAATGCATTGAGAAATTTAAAAGTTGTAGAAGTATTAGGTTTATAACCTTGGAGTCCACGGCTTCCATCGTTCATCTGCTTCACTGTTTTGTTTAGTTTGGATCTGGGGACTTCGTACCTCCACTATAAAAAATAATGTTATATAATTAAACTAAATGTAACCTAGTTTACAGTTATGATCTGTATAGCATTCCATTTATGACATTTAAAGAGGAGAGGTGAGGCTGATTTACGAAACTCATATCCATATTTGCCTAGCTTCCCTCAACTTAAAACTGGCTATTTAGTGGTAGTCAGTAGCCCCTTCTTTTATGTTGCCCATCTTTACATTAAATTAATAGTTCCGAGTTCCAGTGAGTTTTTTTATGTACTCTTTCTGATGACTGAAACGATGGAGGTATTGAGGGAGAAGTTCTGGAATTGGAAAAAGGTATTTGAGAGCAAGTGTCTGAAGGTGAACTTCAGGAAAATAAAAGTGGTAGTGTGTGGGCCGGAAGGTGAATTGTCTGCAAGGTAGATCAACCATATAATACATGTGTTATTTTTAGAGGAGGACCTTAGAAAGATGTTGCGATTGAAGGGAATAGTAGTTCAGATGGCAAAAGCAAATTGAGTGAGATGGTGCGGGCGTGTGCTGCGGAGGAATAATGGACATAATTTGAGAAGAATGTTGAGGTTTGAAGTGAGGGGCAAGATCGAAGAATCGGGATGACCAAATCACATGTGGAAGATGCCATGAACCATTTACGAGGATAAACCGGATCAAAACTGGATTGATTGATTGATCTGGTATGGAAACGGCGGTATTAATAAAGAATTGCAACTGGAGTGCCCATAAAGTAGTGTTTTATAAAGAATTACATTTTGAAGAAATAGAATCTCACTTGTATACCCTGTCATATTAGACAGTAAAATTGGATGATGACAGTAAAATTGGTCAAAGAAGACCAAAACTTTTAAGTGATCAGCAATTCGTTGATACGGCGGATAGTTCAGGAAAAGGCAGGAGTGATAGCTTTCCAGAAGAAAGAGTGGCTTGGGTTTATTTTTATCTTTATTGTTAAATAGGGACTTGATTTTCGTTGTTTTCCATAAAATTTTGAGTTTGCATTTGCATTTAGTGAATAATTGAAGAAAATGTAGAAACTTAAGACTTTGTTTTTATTTAATTTGACCATAAGGAAGAGAGATAAAGATTTCAGGGCGGTCGTCGAAGCAGTGAGTGGGAAACTCGGTTTCATCCTCAGGTTTAATAGGACGTTCAAAATTTCGGATAGTGTTCGTAACAAAGTCATAAGGGTAACCAATATATCTGAAGTTCCAGTAATCTCATTTGTTGCTGATCTAGATTGAGTTGCTGTTGTGCCTATATCTGAACTATCTGGGATATTGTTCCCAGGAAAACTTAGCAACTGGTCAATATGTTGTTTCCAGCGGCTGCCAGACACCTATACAATATAATGGTGAGACCCAAAAACCGACGAAACAATTCCAGTCGGCCACTTGTCTTCTCTCCCATATTTTCGAGCAAGAACTCTATCACCATCAGAAAATTGGTGAACTCCTTTTGCGGGTGTAGGTGGAGCTGAACTGTTTTTCTTCAACATGCTTTTCAATCGATGGTTTTAACAAATCTAGTCGGGTTTGAAGTATTCTCCCCATCAGAGGAATAGGAGGTTCCCCAGTGCTAGAATGTGGTGTGTGGTGATATACCAAAAAGATAGGGTGTGTTGCTTTTGGAGGATCCGGATCAGGATTTTTGATCTAAGATCACTCGGATCATGGTGCACCAATGGAATGGAGCTTTATAGTGCAGTGTTCAGTTGCCATGACTGACACTAACCTAGACGTACAGCGAAAGAGCAAGAAGTCGCTACGACAAATATATTAATCACAACACCCACCTTTAATGATGACAAAACATTTTTAAAACAGTAATGAGTAAAGCTTAAGATCCCAACATGGCGGTTTCATCCACGAATGTACAGGAGAGTTATATGGAAATTTCGTTCTAAAATCGAAAAACTTTGTAAAACTATTTCTGCTATTTGAAGTCCACCAAAATTTCATCAATTTTTTGATGAATCTCAGCCAATATAAGCAGAATCAGAGCTAAAATAAATATCTCCACTTACCCGCGTTCGTTTAAAAACCCAAAGCTTTATCCAATTTAGAGCGAAAACCGC
>JAOTRI020127802.1:17500-22099 GCA_028564885.2 Zoanthus sanctaehelenae
CAATTTAGGCCCACTAAATACTGGAATTTTTAATGTGCCATATATTAGTGCAAAATCTACAATCAAGGCCGGTCTGCCAGGGGAATGTTCACCCAGAATGACCAATTCACTAGCAAGTACCCTTCACTGACCAGGAGCTCACGAATTCACATGAGCAGTAATCCAAAGCCATTCCCACTGTTAGACAGCCAATTACTACCCCTCAGTAAAGAAAGCAATTCTCATATCAATTATATAAAGTGCGCAAGACATTAAACTAGAGCTCAATTTGGTATCTGCATGAGTATCTGTTATTTTGGAAGTTACAAGTTGCTTGGTATAATCAAATCAAAAACTCTATGTGAAATGTTGATCTTCTTTGTTGTATCATCTATGGTAGTTCAAGGCAATTAAAAGTACATATACTGTATTGTGCAGCTAAGTTAACATGATATATAATATTTTGCATACAGTAACTTAATTATAGTAATACAGCTCTTTCAAATAATCATATTAATTATATGTACTAACTATAGTACTCTCTTACCAATGTCATACAATTTGAAAGATTTTGCCATCCTTGTGATAAATCCATGAGAGCCCCAACAATTCACATTGATAAAATCTGTTGGTGTATCTTGCAATGTAAAGAAAAAGTGGCTTCTCTCCGTTCCTGGATCTTTAAGTTTAAACAAAATATAACACCAGCATTATGGAAAAAGCACAAACAGTTCCCATCCTGATTTCTCAGACAAAATATTCAAATTTAATTTCACCTGATATTAATTTAATAACCATTAATTTTGAAGATGTTTGAGCCACGGTAGCTCCTCAATTGCTTAAGATCCTGGGTGATAATCCGGCCAAGAGTTGAATCTGAGCCTGACCTGCAATATAGGCTGGCCAGTTACCAACTGGGCTAATTAACTTCTGGCTGCACATTTTTAATAGTTGTCGGAGATGTAGATTGGTCATAAGGTTGCAACTGCTATTGAAGTGATCGTACAACGGTCGCAATTTTGAGCCCTGATATTGTACAGAGATGTATCCAGGTTTTCAAATTTGGAGGTCCTCTGGACCCCTTCTTGAAAAATTTGTGGTCCATTGCAAAATTTGGGGAGTCCAGCTAATTAATATTCAACAAGAATAATTAATATTCGAAGTGTAGGTTGAGAAATTGAGAAACATGCAAATTATTACAACAGATTTTTTAAAAGTCGATTGTTTCCTGATTGTAGGTGTAACTAGAGACAATGGCTTTTCGGCTTTAGTCTGAAAAGTTACAGTGAAATGGCCCATCAAGAGGCAGTCAACTGATACAAACATTGTTTTCACGAAACACAAATTTGCATATTGTGTGATGCTGTTTTTTCCTGGCGTTTGTAATTTGCATAAACATTCTTTTTTTTTTGCGTCCAGTTTGACCCCTCGTTCAACATTCTCTGCGTCAAACAGAAGAACGAGTGCGTCCCAGGATGCAGTGACGCACTCTGGATACATCTCTGTATTGTAGTGGGTGCACAAAAACCATGAAAATGCAATTGTATTGATAAAGAATACCAGACAAGTCCTGAAAACAACTACAAGTGACATTTTGCCTGTCTTTGTACTATTCTATTCTACCTACTTTTTCTGTCTGGAAAAGAATGGACTTCCTGCTTGGCTATAACTAGTCCAACAAGCACCTGAAATATTTCAAAACATATTACAACACTGTTTTCACTTAGATCTAGGGTTGTCAAGATTGGAAGCTGGCAAAGATATACTGAAGGTAGATAACACCTCTGTTTTAATTGTTTTTGTAGTGACCACTTTTTCACAGTTTATTTCCATCAAATTTACAATCACCATTGACAATCTTGACACCATGCACCTATCATTGTGTATCCTGAAGGGTAAAGATAATGGCCAGAGATTTTATATCCCTGAGACATCTCTAAGTCAAACTTTTGATCTAAAAAATAACTTTGGGAATGGGTCATTTGACTTTGACAAAAAGAAACTCAGTGTCAGTTCATACAGCGACTAAATTTCTTTTGGAAATATTGTTATCTGAAAATAGAAGATTGAAAAATAATTTGATTGCCTCAGTTTTTCTGACCCCATTTAGGGGTTCTTTTAATGTATAATCATACAAACTAATCCTTACCCAGACCCTAACTCAATCTATAGATGTACATACAGTTACAGTCGCTATTAAACTGTATGCATAAATAAGTAGCCAATATGGAAATTATGCCCCACTTTTTATAATTTTTTTAATATAGCACTGATTTCTTTTAGGGACTAGCCAATATTTATCGAGAGGAGGGTGGCTGGTGCAATTGTAAAAATGCCACTTCTGATTTTTTTAAACCCCTTCCCCTTTGCTTTGTGCATGGCTTTGTCTGATTCACCCCCCCTATACCATATTACATGCATTAATATTTCTAGTTATACCTTATTCAATGTATATCAATTATCAGACCTGCAGATCTGCCAATAATCAAAAACAATTTGAAAATAATATATAAAAAGCAATCAATCCTGAAGCAAGAGAAATAGATGATGGCAGTGATAATAATGATCTTGATGATTATTGTAAAGTGACGGCTACAGTGATTGTGATAAAATATCATCTGAAGATGACAATCAATAAAAAATGACGAATGTTAAAAAATGTTAGAGGTTTATGTTAACATATGAAGACAAATAATGGGGATGTTAACATAGTAAAAGTTTTGTAAAATGTTTATTATCGCTGTTGTATCGTCTACGTAGAGATACTAAATTTTTTAAGGACTAAACATTTGAATGAGTTTTTAAAGCCCCCTCCCCTTTAAGCACTGCATGAAAAAGTTTAGCCCACCCCCTATTTGCACCCCTTCCCTTTCGATAAATACTGACCCGTCCCTATTTGACCAAACAAATTTAAAAACTGTCAAATCCCTGACTCTCTTGCCCGGTGCTTTAGTTTTAACCACTTGCTCAGTTTTAACTTTACAATGTTACAAACGCAAAGCTAAATATTAAATTACGACTGTTTATAGTTTGTTTTAAAAGAACTAGCAACTCTTAAATAATGACAACTCTTAAATAATGACTCATAAACTTACACAGTTCGGAAGTCCTTGCAAAAGGTCTTTAATATAGGTTCTTGCATGCACTGTGACATTTGAGTTGTTTTCAAAATCCGAAGCATTAGGCCAACCAGGTGCGTTACCAAGCTTGTTCATGTTATCTTGAACACGAAAAAAAGGCTATATATAAGCTTTGCTCCGAATATTAGAAGTCTGTAACGTTAAGTTCGACAAGAAAACTGTTTCTGTCTACACTTCCGTCGCGAGCGTGGACGCGCGCACAGCCAGGAAAGCGGGAAACAAGGTTTTGGAAACCAGGCTACAACGGGTTTAAAAAATCAAGCTCTCTTTTTTTAGAGTACTGGGACGAGTTGATACCTTGGAACGAGGCAAGGACAAAATTTACCTGAACCACCTCAATGATGTTGTTCTTCCAGGTGTTGGAAGAGGAAGGCAAAGGATAGTTTCAGCCAAAGTAATGGCTACTAGGTAAGTCTTAAAGATCTTTAACAGAAACATATTTAATTTGGGGACGGATTTCAAGTTCTGTGTTGTTACTGTCAGGCTGGACCGTCTCTTTTTGTTACTTGATACTGGTTCCACTCCAGTCACCAGACGTGCTGCGGCGGTTCAACTTGGTGAGGTGCAAAAATTACATCCCCACGAGTTGCCAAATTTGCTAAGCAGAGTAAGTAAATGGAACTGACAATATTCTTAAGACCGCTAACAAATGTAATCTTTAGTTTTTACACGTGGTTTACAAATAATTTTTTAGCAAGTATGTTTTAATAATTAACCAAAATAACTAACTGGTTCAGATTATAAATTTGCTTATTTAATTTATATGTTAATTTAAATACTGTACCTGTCAATAGCAGCTGCTGACTTATTTTATTAAGTTTTTTGATTACAGTGCATTGATATATTTGATTCTAAGTAATTAATATCTTTGAATTATTTCAATATTGATTTTTATAAAGTAATTTTTAGTATTGTTATAGTATTCAAAAATAAAACATGCTGTTAGAATTATATTTATTTAATTCAGTGCTAAAAAAAATTGATTTTTTAAAAATTGAATCACAAATGAATTTTTTTGGCTGATTGGCTTATTGGACTTAACTGTGTTTTTCTGTAATTAAATTTGAGTGATCAAGCCTGGCATTTTTTAACATTTTTACAAAGCTCTGGAGTGCCTTGTGCAAAATTTCACACTGATATTTAATTTATAGCTGAATGTGGAAAATGCAAACAAGCAGTTATTATGGAGCTCACTGCTGCTATTAGATTTGGTTTAATTACATGTACTTAATGAAAATTTTGAATAAAATTCTGTTGAGGCCTAAAACTACTGTCTAATATTCCTAAGACTGTCCTAGCTTTTGCTGTTGTTTAATAGTAATATAGTAAAATTAATGAATGTGCAGGGTTAGCATGGTTCGCACAAGTCTGGAAAAGTCCTTGAAAATGCTTTGAGTCCTTGAAAACTCCTTGAATTTGAAAATTTAGCATAATGTCCTTGAAAAGTCCTGGATTTTCTTCTTTTACTCCTTGAATTTTT
>JAOTRI020127814.1:0-11640 GCA_028564885.2 Zoanthus sanctaehelenae
CCGTACAATAATAATAACAAATAACGATAACAAATCCGTATAAATGTTTATATTTAAGGGCAGTCATTACTATGACACAGACTTCGCGCCTTGTGTGGCACCACCAATATGCTCTTTTCAGCAAGACAAGTGCAGGAAAAGTATTTTCGAGCTAAACATGGAGCTTTTCATGGTCTTTGTTGACCTTACAAAGGCCTTTGACTTGGTAGGTCAGGAAGGTCTTTGGAAGATACTTGCCAAAGCTGGTTGTATTCCCATTTAGTTAACATTATTCACTCATTCAATGATGGCACAGTTGGCCACATTGTAGATCAGGGATTACTTTCTGCACCCTTCGAAGTTGGCAGCGGAAGAAAGCAAGGCTGCGTCATGGCCCAACTGTTGTTTAGCATTGTCTTTTCGGCCATGCTCCATGATGCCTTCAAGGACTGTGATAAGGGAGTGATGATTCACTTCGGAAGTGATGGTGTTATTTTCAACTCAAAAAAATGTCTTCAGGCCAAGACCAAAACGTCCTCTTTGCTCCTGCAAGATCTGCTGTACATGCAGATGATTGTGCTCTTATCGCCCACTCTTTTGAGGATGCTCAGCTAACTGCTGATAAATTCTCAACAGCGTGCTGCAGATATGTCTGAAGTCTTACACCAGCCAAGGCCTGGACAACCACCATGCTCTCAGTCCATTACTGTTGGCGAAAAAGAACTAAACTCTTTTGAGAAATTCTGCTATCATGGAGGTACTCTTGCTCAAAATGCTAGGATTGGTGATGAAATCACTGATTGCATCAGCAAAGCTGGCTCTGCATATGGTCACCTACAGTACAACATCACCTCTGGTCCGACCACGGCATATGACTAAGTACGAAAGTCCAGGTATATAAAGCAGAAGTATTGAGTACCTTCCAATATGGTTGGGAATTGTGGACCCTGTACTGGCACCATGTGAAAGTACTGGAGCAAAGTATTGGAGATCTGCAATAAGACCTGGAGGGACAGGGTACCCAATACTGGCATTCTGGAAAGCTGTGAAATTGCAAGTGTAGAGTACACTCACTCGTACACAACTACGCTGGGCCGGACTTGTGGTGTGCATGGGTACATAAAGGATCCCAAAGGCTCTAATGTTTAGCAAGTTGCATGCTGGAAAAAGGAAGCAAGAAGAGCAGTGCAAGCGGTACAAGGATACATGTCCTAAAAGCTTTGTTAAAGAGCTATGGAATAGACCCTTCATCCTTCCAGAACATCGCAAATAAACGTACTCTATCATGCACCTCTTGCAACAATGACCACAAGATCTTCGAGGCAACAAGAACTGCTAGGCTCTGCAAGCAGTGTTGGTGTCACCATGCTGGAGATATTGGCCCGCAGCCATCACCTGATTCCCAATTTGTCTATGATGATTATCAGCGTATTTGCACCTCGCGCATTGGGCTGATCAGTCATCGCAGGTATAAAACCTAGTGGCAGTGGAACATTGGCATTCATCGACACTTGATGAGCAAACCATCATTTTGCTCTACCTTTGACGGAGTAGTTTATTTAACTTATGTTTCAGGTCTTTAGTAATATTACTAAACAAATCTAAGCATACTCGATTCTCTTCTAGCATAAAGAGTTGGTAGACCAGCTCTAGCTAAGACCACACTATAATTATTATAATCTGGGAAAATAATATACATGGCATGATGCTGTATACACTTGATTTCGTCAGATATAGTGTAAATACTGCTGCAGTAATAAGGGAGACTGCAATGAAAAACCTGACAAGCATATTCTAAGACAGACAAAACGACACAATAAAATTTTACTAAATCATCACTACACATGTATGTTGGGACTATGGTCACATTGGTAGCAGGCAACCCCTTTAAACTACCATAAAAATGGTGAAAATAATAACAATAATAATAATAATAATGATAATGATAATAGTACAGTACTTTATCTAACATCAATTGCAAAGGAAGCGATTGCTTATTTTTTCTAGTCAGAGGTTAATTTTTAATGGCTCTATGGCTCAGATCTTGGCATGAATGTCGAATTTACCTGGGAGGGGAAAACTAGCCGAGTAACCAGAGAAAAACCCTTGAAATCAGATTGAGATCGACAAATCTCACCCCACATACTGAGCCCAAGAACCGATCCTGGGTTATAGAGGTGGGAGGCACAACTGATGCCAACCTGACAACCGGAGCCTTTGCTACGGCACTCTTAGACAGCTTTATTTGCCATAAGACCTCATCAGCTTGGCCTAGCTACAGTAGCAAACAGAACATGTACACAAGTAATGGTAAAAGTGCAATGCTTGTAGGATCCCACAAGTAATGGTAAAATTGCAATGCTTGCAGGATCTCACAAGTAATGGTAAAGTTGCAATGCTTGTAGGATCCCACAAGTAATGGTAAAAGTGCAATGCTTGTAGGATCCCACAAGTAATGGTAAAAGTGCAATGCTTGTAGGACCCCACAAGTAATGATAAAAGTGCAATGCTTGTAGGATCCCACAAGCATTGTGGCATTAACAATTTGGCATTGCAAAAATAAATATGTAACTTAAGCAAACTTGTTCCCAACCCAACAACCATACAGTACCTGTGCTTTGTTTATCAAATTCCCAAGTTCTTTGTTGTACTCAATTGCATTCTCAAACATCATGTGAAATTCTGATATCATTGGGTCCACTATCTTCTTAGTTATCTTGTATTTCTCATGTACAATCTTCATCATACCTGCTTTGCGAACATTCCCTGGAGCAATTGACAAGAGGCTGGTTATTCAAGATCACCCCAAAATGCAGACTGCAGACCATGCAGACGGTGCAGACTGAGTATTTTTTTCCGTTTTTTGGTGTTATCTTACATTTTTTCAACTTCTGCTTTTATGCTGATCTTGATTGTCAAATTTGGAAGAATCTGCAGACTTTTTGTTCCTACCTCTTAGAAAACGAGCTCGTTGAAAGACACATTGTGTTGTTTTTGTACCATTCATAATGAATGTCGGCAAGATGATGACAAGGAAGGAAATGGACAGTAAATGACCAAATCAATATAAACCAAAACTATATTTTAAAAAACTTAGAATTGATCCTAATATATTGTGGTACGACCTGCCAATACCAATTCAAGTTTTTGTTGATAATTTGTTTTCCAAGTGTAAGTACTATATATGTAGGAAACTTTCCAAGTGAAAGGTTAAATTAACTGACCCTTAGCGAACAGTCTAACAGCATATCATATCCCTAGGGAATTAACATTCATAATATAACTCAAAATCTTAAACTTCTTCAACAAAGGATTAATTAAATTAATTACAGAGAAAGTTAATTGTAGTAAAAAATAATAATAACAAAAATATTAATGACAAAAATTATTTTAATAATAATGGAAACTTTATTTTTTAAAGAATAATTTTACAAACAATTGTAAATCTCACTCATAAAAGGTAATTTACAACTGGCTACTTGGATCGCAAACATACTTTACAAATTAAAGCTTTTTAAAATATAAAATAAAAAAAACTTAAACACGCACTGAAACAGAACTACTACAAAAACAACTTAAATTATCATTAAACCTGGATTAGACCATTCTTTATTTCTACAACAAAAAATATAATAAGTTAATCTTATTGCTATTTTTATTATTTTTCGAATTAAATACTGTTTTTGAAGATCACTGATATAATAATAATAGTAATTATAATAATAATAATAATAATAATTATAATAATAATAATAATATGGCATCTTAAATCCCCTTGGGCTGGTTTACAAATTTTAATATTATATAAAAAAAATTGCTAAGAGCAATGGAAGATGTTATGCCATTAAATTCCTTAAGAGAGTGAGTCATAGCCAATTACCAGGGGTCTCTCAAGTTCTTTCTTTTTGTAGAAGGATAGGAAATCAAGGAAAACAATGACAATTTATGGAGCATTACATCCTAAGAGCGATGTGGACAGATTGTAAATTAAGCGAAAAGAGGGAGGTAGAGGTCTGTTGAGTGTGGAAAGGTGTGTTAGAGAAGAAGAGAAGAAGAGGAAAGTAAGGAGATGTGATGAGGAGATAATCCTGGTAGCCCCTGGTCATTTGTTATGACTCGAAATGATGTTAAAAGAAAAATAATAATAATAATAATAATAATAATAATAGTGACTTTATTAAGACGTCAAGTCTTACTTAGCCACTGCTTCCCACAAGCAAAGTAATCGGGCAACACCATCTTAAGACAGATGAAGACAGTCTCTTATACAGTATGAAAGACGTGCATGTGACACTTAGTACACATATGTGACCCTCCATGCGATTTCGGTGTAATTCTAAAATTTAGACGTTTGGCCGTCTTTTTTAAAAAAGACGTTTATTGGCGTCTTTAAGGAGTCTTTTTAGCGTCTTTTTAGAGTCTTTCTTTGTTTAGCATCTTTTAAAAACAAAGATAAACGTCTTTTACTACAAAGAGCCAAGCGTCTATTCCGTCTTTGCTTAACAAAGGGCATCGTCTTTCTTTTGTAATTGATTGTCACAATGAAATTGTAACACCGTTTTATTTGCATTAAATTTTAAATAAAGAAATTACTTTTTCCGCTTAAACAACCAACTTCAAAATAAATTAAAAGTTCAGGTTCACAAAAGGGTAATTTAGATTAGCGGCTTAATGTGAGTCAATAAATTGCTTTTTTAAGTCATATTTGCGTTACATTTTTATGCGGATGTAAATCTTCTTCTTGTAAAATGTAATAATTAATGTAAAACTGCAGGAGCATTCTTGTTCCACATAAAACTTCAGTTTATACATATAGACATCTTATGTAATGATCAGTCACGGTGCTTTACAGTCAACTAGGTTGATCAATACAAAATTTAAACTTTTAGTGCACAACTAACATAATTGACCGCTTCATTTTCAACTTGATGTCAGGAAATGTATACGTGTGTTTACAGCAAGTTATTAATTCTAGCGTCCTAACACGTTAGACTTTTTTCAAAATCGTATGTTGGATTTGTGGTTTGAAATAAGTTAATTATTATTCAAAACTGCTAAAGCGGAGTGCGAAAAACTTCAAGTAGAAATATAGAACAAAGTTCAGTTCGCAGTTGATTAAATAAACAACTTCAAACTCAAAATAAAAATTTGATGTAAACTGAAGGCCCAAAATTCAATGCAAGATAATTGCTTACAAATTGTATGCTGCAGAGCCAAAAAAAAAATTTCAGTTTAAATGTTCAGTTCGCAATTGATTAAATAAACAATTTAAGTATCAAAATAAAAAAAACTTTGCTAAGCCAGTGATGACTTATTAACCAGACAAGAAAATCTGTGCGTGCGACCTCGACGTCTTCTGAAATCAGGTGATGTGATGTCATTCAAAAATGCTCGTGCCTTGTGAATTTCACTGGAAATACAAAGTTTGGTTGCAGTGATTTCTTAAACTACGGAATATTTTTAAAATAAGAGATTAGATTCTAAATTTAGGTTTGTCCGTGGCAAATCATTTATGAAGATCTTTTTCAAAAAAATATTGATTCATTTATATTTATGGGTGAAAGTTAGTGATTACCTTATTGGTACTTAATTTCGCGGGTCTTTAATTTCGCGTTTTTCGCAATTGTAAAAAAATCACGAAATTAAGTATCCGCGAAAAAAAATTCTCACAAAATTTAAACACACGAAATTTAATACCCATACAAAAAGTTCAAACTACAGAAAAAAATGATTTATTCGTAATGGCAACAAAATTTACAGGATATTTATAGATATAAACAAAAGCTATCGTAACGAATAATATTTAATGCATGCATTGTTATCGTTAAACTCGTATTAAACTCTAATAATAAATTTTTCTTCAAGTACGAACAGCATTTCGCTTAGTGCTTTAAGTGCACAATATTTTTTTGGCAAAAAAACTTCCGTCGCCTTATCAGAGAAGATGCAAAAGTCTAACCATTGGCAAATGTAAGAGCAAAGGCAACACGTTTTCCTCAATTATCTTAAGACCCTGAGTGAAGGTCAAATATTACCAAATGTTAGAGCATAGGCAGTACGTTTTATTCAATTATCATAAGACCCTGAGAGAAGGTCAAACCATTAGCAAATGTTACAGCAAATGCAGAATGTTTTCCTCAATTACCATAAGACCCGGAGTGAGATCAAACCATTAGCAAATGTTACAGCAAAGGAAGCACCTTCCCTTCAATAGCCTGGGAATTAATCCCAAGCCTTCCACACAATTTATTGGTGACTTATCAACCAGGTGGCAATCAGATGGCTATCAAAAATTACAGTAATCCTCTTAAAAGAAATGTTTCTTTAGTCAAGTACAGCAATATTGTCCAAATAAATGTGGACCCAGTGCTCCAAGCTTTTTATTTTTTAAAAAGATCTCCAAAGATATCAATTGAGTCATCACAATTTTTAGAAAGAATGATTTTTTCTTTTAACCTTGTGCTCTAAAGTCAGGGATGTCTCTAGTAGCCAGCAGCCAGGGATTATTGCTGGCTACTTCACTCATGAAATGACACCAAAAATATAGATACCGAACAAGTCTGACCAGTATACAAATATTCATTTCCTTCAGTTGGTAGAATTGTGAAAGCATCATATTGAAATCCGATTTGCACACTTTTCTTCCAAGAAAGGTAATGATAAAGTGGGTTTACAAGTAGTTAACAGGACTCCTCTTATCTCTGCTGTTAAATAACATTTCAATGTGACATAGCTCTGACTGAAAAGCCACATGCATTTACTATAATATGGGTATGAAGAGAAGACAAATTGAGCAAGGTTTGCAAGGGAATTTTTTTAACATTATTTCTAAAATGTAAATGTTTAACAGTTTAAAATGTCAACCACAAGGTTTGCTAAAAGTGCCATTCTACTGACACAAAAGATCACTTGATAAGATTAAATACTATTTCAGTCATTTTAAGAGAGTACTGCAGGAAAAAAACAGAAGTTGTTGTTTCCTGGAAGTTTAGTAGAACTAACATGTATGTGACCAAACTGGTGGAAAACATTTACAACATATTCGATTTTGATGCAATATCTGTTACAGTACCTCTCCATTCAAGATATTCATCCCATAGAACTTCCTTTGAAAGAGTGGGCTGACTATGGACTGACAGAGGTAAAGACACTCACACAACATTTCTTCTCATCCAAAAAGAGAATGTTTGACCAGGTAACAGCAGAGTTCTCCCAGCTTAAGTACCACATGCAGACCTTCGCACTGAAGGCAAAGAATGCAAGTTCAACAGATATTTGTTTATCAACTCTTCTTGGTAACTCTGCTTACACAAAATTCATGCCAGCCATTGTACAGATTTCAGAAGTAACCTTCTCCAGGCCTGTACAAGTAATGCTTGGCCAGAGTGGGTTGCAGGTACATGAAAAGAATAACGAAGTAGAGGCTCTCTAGAAAACAGAATGCTCAATTCATACAGTATAGTAGATGCATATCAGCATCAATGGTCCTGACTTACCAGATGGCTGTGAAAAAAGTGGCAAACCACAAGAAAAAGGTTAAACAGAGTCTACAGACAGCAGTGTCAATGTCAAAATGTTAAACTGTGGTCTGCTGGGGGCCTGGGCAGTCCCCAAACCCTTCCCTGTGGGGTGTCCCCCAACCCCCATAGCCGTCTACTTTCAAAATATCTCTGCCTATTTCAAATCTTATTGACAGCCCTGTTAAGTCTGGAATTCATCTAGAAATACATAAAGGCAAACAGGAGGTCAGCAAATTGGAGACCATTCCGACACTTTTGGTCACCCATTATTTAATCTACTCACTATGCGACCAAAACAGTTGCAGCTTGGAGCAATGAGACCAAACATATTTACTTATAGAACATAATAAGTTGAGGGCAATGATTTAATGAATTTTTGAGACCTAAAACTGAGATACAAACATGAAAAACTAAAGTAAAGGTATACATGTAAGTTGCTTACCATTAAGAGCTTCACAGTAAGGACAATGTGTTATTTTTCTACATTTCTCATTTATCTTCTTTCTAATTGCTTTGCGAGCAAGGTGAGAAATGACAGGCTTTGCAAGCAAGTCTAAGAAATGTTTCTTTTCAGTTGGTGGCAAAAGTACTCTTGAGCAGGTCTGAAAAACAGTGTTACTTTTAACTAATAGCTACACTGCATAATGTAATATTATAATTTCTAATAGACCATTTTTGCCTTGGAGATGCTGCTGACTTCAATGACAATGGACTCAGTTTTTGTAATGTTAGCCTCAATATGAAGTAAAATAGACTACCGAAGTCATGATGTCACAAAAAGATTATTTGTGAAATCACTAAATTTGGTTGCAGTATTCAAACAGATCAAGATGAAAAATGCCTCCATTCTAAAAATAAGCATTTTTTCACCCACCAGGGAGGAAGCATTACCACAGTAATGCTCCAATGCCTCCAGACAAGGACCATAACTTTTTGGACCATATCTGTGAATATATCTCGCCGACAATTTGCACCAACATTCTGATTTTTTCCAAGGTCTTGATCTCTCGGATGATTTTGAGAAATCTCGCAAGTTCAGAAATTTAAATTTTTGTTACGTCATTCTTCACCACTCTATATTCCTAAATACCAATGTAGTTTTACACTACATGCAACTATGTGTATTGTTGAAGGTGTGACTTCTAGCTCTCTCTCTTGCAATGTTTTCTGAATATTTAACAAAACAAGGGCAACACTGCAAAAACTGAATCTGCTGTTATTAAAGTTAGCAGCAATGATCTGTAATGCCAAAATGGTCAATTATAATATCATCATTACCATTAAAATATCTGTTTACATGGTATCATGATTTTGAAACCACCATATGATCATTGTATGATTCAACTTACAGGCTGTAGAGTCCATTAGTGGATTCAAAGTAGAGCATAAAATTTAATCAGTTTGATAAAGTTGGTTGAGCTTTTCCCTCTGTTTCCCTCAGCTTTGTGCCAGGGGGGATCCAGACTGTGGCGAACGTGGCTCCAGCCACGGTCAGATTTTTCCCACTCTGAAAAATTCTTGATTGACCTTTTCAGGATATTAACCCTTTCAGTCCCAGTTGAATTATCAAGTTCTCCCAACTTGTGCCCATACTTTACACTGAACAAGTTTGAGAGAATTTCAATTTTAATCTTCATTAGTTCGCCTTGTTTGATCAATTCACATTTTCTCATTATCAAATGTATTATTTTGGATTTGTTATGTAAGGAGAAGTTGAGTGTTGACAACTGATTGGGACTGAAAAAAAAGGTTAAACAAATTATTTTGTGTTGCAATATATTTTAAAAATGAACAAGAAATAAAATAATCTGGAAATGGCATTTCATGGCAATGGTTCTCAAACATTTTCTGAGGGAGGAAAGAAGGGGGGTAAACTACCTTAGGTTTTGGTTGGGGAAAAGGGAAGCCATGGCCAGATTTTCAGCCGGATCCGCCCCTGTTATGCTACTGTATCCAACAGTTTGATTTCAAAAATTTTCACTAAAGAGTTGATCAAGCCCTGATATTCAAACACTGCCACTGAATACTGCACAATATTATAATTTATTTATTATTGTAAAGTGAGAACAGTTATATAGCTCACAAATATCAAGAATCAGAATGGAAAGATAGGATATTGTGCTTTCTTGATATGTTTTTAAAAAAGGAAGAGTCAATTGTAGGGTCTAGTGTTAGTGAAAGTAACTTTTGACCAAGTTCTTGTCTCTCCCTACATTCTCCCTATTATGTCTATAAAACCATTGGGAGAATTTAGCTTTTCATACAAAGTCACTCATGTCAGTTCAGCACTAGACCCTTTAATTACAATAAATATTTGTGCAGAAAGCTATGTGGACATGAGCAAAAAAGTATACATAGCAATTTAGGTTAAAGAAAAAAAACAATTATATCTAAACTATACAGTACAATAATGCTACTGAAATTCTATAAATTAAAATCTTTTATAATCATGATTTTACTATAACTGATCCAGAAATTTTTGCAGGTTTTTAATTTGGGGGGTTCTCTGGACCCCTTGTTAAAAAATTTGGGAGTCCATTGCAACATTTTGGGGGTCCAGCAAGTTAATATTCAACTAGGATAATCAACATTTGATGAGGCAATGGCTTACAGTTAAAGCGAAATGGACAATCAGCTGATAAAAATTGTTTTCACAAAACAGAAATCTGCATATCAAGTGACACTGTTTTTTTTCTGGCATTTGCAATTTGCACAAACATTCAATTTTTTTCTACGCTCAATTGGACCCTTCATTCAACATCCTCTTTGTTCAACAGAATAAAGAACTGTCTCAGGACACAATAATGCACTCTGGATACATCTCTGATTGACAATTAGAAAAAAATCTAAACTGATACACATTAAACCTCTAACAAACTGTCTGAAGGACGGTTAGAAACCTACTGTAGTTTGCATAATAAAATTATGTCCCAAAATTCAGCTACAGTTTATAACTTTATATAACTTTACAAATTGTTTCAAGGATGGTAATTTATTAAACCACTTTTACATAGCATGTTACAAAATATCAACTTTACCAATAATTATCTAAAGAATGGTTAAAAACCACACAGTAGTTTGCATACCATGTCACAAAATACAGTTAGTACCAACCTTACAAATTGTCTGGAGGATGGTTATAATTGATCTAAAGAAGCCCACATGAAATACAGGAAGCTCAAGATCTATATATCCATAATGACCCACACAGTCAGCCAGATTCTTGCCGCAAGTCTCACACCCTCTGTCTTTGCTACATGTACCCTGCATGAAGGAATGGCACAAAGCAACAGTCAGGGAATAAATCTATAACTTGAAATGCATATTAACACTGCTTAAAGTGCCTATATCGTCCTTTTTTTTATTCTTTTATTAAAAAGTACATATTTTTAAATGAACATTTTCGAAGAAATTTTTTGATTTGAATGAAACGCGAATTTTTTACGAATTTTTGAACTCAATAAATTGCAAAATTTATTTGGTCCAACTTTTCCGCTGATCACCATGAACGACAGGCTCTCTGTGACGCACATTAAGGAACGGGCTTCACAGTTTTAAGGAAACTGAAACTAAACTTATCATTGAAAATGAATCTTTTGAAGTTGAAGTTCAAATCAAACAATATACCAGAAGCGGTAGATTTATCGGAACCTTGCACGAATTACATACGATGAATTGATTAATTAATAGTTACATGCGTGAAAAGGAAAAAATTAGATAAGTGAAACAACAAAGTCGGAGAAGGCGAGTCGGAGCAATAAACGGCTTTAATTGTTGGCAATGTTGCAGACTATAGGTGTTCGCGTGGAAACTTTGGCTGCAAACTGCTGAGTAATGTTACAGTTGCCAGGAAATCGAAGGTTACATGCATTCTTTAGCAAGCGACATTGTTATGGGAGACTTCAAGAACGGTTGAAATCATAACCCGGAGTATCTCGATCGACTCAGCCAAGTGGAGTCTTCGTTTATCAAGCCAAACTGACTCTGAAGGTTTGTCATAGTTCTTAACTTTTAATCCAAACATCAAGTCAAGGTTTTGTTTTTGGCTAAAAATAGAATAATTATTTCAAAGCTAAACCCAAAGGATGTTTATACCTTGCTAATATTAAAAACAGTGATTCATAAAGTGTATACTGTGTTG
>JAOTRI020127825.1:0-11640 GCA_028564885.2 Zoanthus sanctaehelenae
ACACTTGAGGCATGTTGGTGAGGATAAGATCTAGTGTCCGGTCACCCCTTGTTGGAACATGCACGAGTTGCCTCAATCTAAATTGCGTCAGTAGCCGATCGATGTTAAGCCGGTTAAAGTCCCCAGAGAGAAGAATACCACAACCTGGGTAACGCCCTTCGATGGTTGTAAGCGTCGAAGTAAGATAGTCTATCATGGCTGCGTCACTGGCTCCATCAGGATACAAAGTGTGGTAAACTGTACCCGAAACGATGCAAGGGAAACCTCTCGGCAGTCTCTTGGGTCTTAAATGAACCCAAAGCACCTCCAACTCAGGGTGGTACAAGTCAGTCAGGGCCTGGTACTTAATGGCGTTATTGATGTAAAGACACACTCCCCCGTGGACACCAGACTTGCGGTTCTTTAAGCATAAGTTATAACCAGAAAGATGTAAATAATGTTCAGCAGCCGTATCGTTATAGATCCAGGTTTCCGTCAGCGATATGAGATCAGGCTTGTTATTATTAGCAAAGCACCTAAGTTCATCGATCTTAGGGCCAACCTTCTTCAGCATAATTTTCAGCAGATTTTTTTGCTGAAGAAGGTTATAGTGTTTTAACTGAAACGTCCTTTTAGGAATCTTTTAGTCAGTGACAACAAAAAAATTTTTAGATTTTCTATTTCTTTTTACTTGAATATTACCAACTATTTTAATTGTGAGTGGCGATTTACCTCTTTACCAATCTTTCTTTCATTTTTTTATAATTCAAATTAATACATAATCTTACAGTTGTTTGCGTTCTTATTGTTTGACGCGTATTAGACACACGGGCCGTATACGCGCGTATTCAGACTGGTTTCCCGGATGTTGATTTTCAGAGCATTTTCAAAACTCGCACAATTACTTCTTAAAAAATTTTTAAGGACTTTCCGAAGATCTATCAAAGATTTTCGAGCTATTCCGATAAATTTTTAGACTGGAGACTGGGGAGAGTCACAATGGAGTAGAAGTTTGTTTCTGGAGTTGTGCTCCCAATTGTGTTTTAGATGGAAAAACAGGAAGGAATAGCTAAATTTTTTAACCGAAAAGCAAGAGTTAGTAGTGAAGAGTCCGAAACCTATTCGCCAAAGATTAACTTGATTCAACAGTTAACCTCGTGGATTCTGCTCTCGACATGACACAGGAGGTAGGTGTGAAGTTGGACGAAATATTGTAAAAGCTCTCAAGATTAGAAGCTAATGAAAGCCAAGTTGTGAATATAAATGACGGCCTTGATAAAATAAACAAGAACATTGACCAGGAGGTTAAGCGCCTTGATGGAAACATATTACAGGTATAGGTTGCTCGAGGCAAGAAAAGATGGTAGAACTGCCTTTTTCAGCAGAGCGGAACCATGAAGGCTTATGATATACAGTCGTTTTGCGAGCTACGTAACTTGTCTTTCTATCTGCCTGTTTGCTGTGTCATATCAAAGGTTGTCTTTTTTTTTTGCCATGATATTTTATTGTAAAATGCAAACGAATGGGAATAGCAATCAAACATGATCTTAATTTCAACAGTATTTGTTTACATTTTAAGTTGATTCCATAAGATGTGAACGTTTCTGTTTTCCTTGAATCGTATATTTTCAAGGCTAAATATAGACTCTTCTGGAGTTTTCCTTGTATGAAGGGAGCGCGCTCTATGTACTTCAAAACGTTTTTTAGCGTGAGTGTTGTCGGATTTTCTCTAGCCTTAGATTACCTTTTATTATTTCTTTTCCAGCATTACCCTTAATTGTTGAAGCATTTCATGCTTTAGTTTTTTTTTCTTTTTTTTTTGTCAAATTAGTTATTTAATGTAAAATTGTAAGTTGTTGCATGCCTTTTCACACAGATTTAGTCTCATAGATATAGGAAGGAAGATATCTCTAAACAAGTTGTCAAACACATCGATGTATTTGTAATATGTTCTCTAAATGTGAGAGGGCTTGCGAACAGTAAGAAACGGCGAAATGCGTTTTTATGGCTAAAACAAAAGAAATACTCCATTTACCTGCTACAAGAAGTTCATTGTTCTGAGGAAACAATTACATTGTGGCAAGCTGAATGGGTTCTTAAATCTATCTTTAGTAACTTTTCTTGTCAAAGCGTCGGAGTTGGCATTCTTTGTAACACTAATTTTAATTTTGAAATACTAAAACAATACGTGAACCCTTTGGGCCGATTCAATAGAATAAAATTATCACGCTTGTAAATGTTTATCCTCCGAATCAAGATGAGCCAGATTTTTTTGTAAAAATAATTGATTCCTTAATGGTTTTAATTGTGAAGACATCATTTTCGGCGGCCATTTTAATTTGGTGCTAAAATTAGAAAAAGATTAATGAGGAGGCAAACAAATAACAAACTTTAGATCTTGCGAAAACGTTTTTAGCTTGATGCAGAACATGGACCTTCTTGACGTTTTGAGAAAAATTCACCTAGATACAGATAGATATTCATGTACCTTCTTGACGTTTGTAGAAAAATTCACCCAGATACAAATAGATATTCATGGACCTTCTTGACGTTTGGAGAAAAATTCACCCAGATCCAAATAGATATTCATGGACCTTCTTGACGTTTGGAGAGAAATTCATTCAGATACAAATAGATATTCGTGGACCTTTTTGACGTTTCGAGAGAAATTCACCCAGAAACAAATAGATATTCATGGACCTTCTTGACGTACGGAGAGAAATTCCTTCAGATACAAATATATATTCATGGATTTTCTTTACGTTTGGAGAGAAATTAATTCAGATACAAATAGATATTCGTGGACCTTCTGGACGTTCGGAGAGAAATTCACCCGGATCCAAATAGATATTCATGGACCTTCTTGACGTTTGGAGAGAAATTCACCCAGATCCAAATAGAGATTCATGGACCTTCTTGACGTTTGGAGAGAAATTCATCCAGATACAAATAGATCTTCGTGGACTTTCTTGCGTTTGGAGAGAAATTCATCCGGATACAAATAGATATTCATGGACCTTCTTGACCTTTGGAGAGAAATTCACCTAGATCCAAATAGATATTCATGGACCTTCTTGACGTTTGGAGAGAAAATTCATTAAGATACAAATAGATATTTATGACCTTTCTTGAAGTTTGGAGAGAAATTCACCTAGATACAAATAGATATTCATGGACCTTCTTGACGTTTGAAGAGATTTTCACCCAGATTCAAATACATAATCATGGCCCTTGTTGACGTTTGGAGTGAAATTCACCCAGATCCAAATAGATATTTGTGGACCTTCTTGACGTTTGGAGTGAAATTCACCCAGATCCAAATAGATATTTGTGGACCTTTTTGACGTTTGGAGAGAAATTCATCCAGATACAAATAGATATTCATGGACCTTCTTGACGTTTGGAGAGAAATTCACCGAGATCCAATTAAATATTCATGGACCGTCTTGACGTTTGGAGAGAAACTCACCTAGATACAAATAGATATTCATGAATCTTCTTGACGTTTGAAGTGAAATTCATTCAGATACAAATAAATATTCAGGGACCTTCTTGACATTTGGAGAGAAATCCATTCAGATACAAATAGATATTCATGGACCTTCTTGACGTTTGGAGAGAAATTCACTCAGATACAAATAGATATTTCTGGCCCTTCTTGAAGTTTGGAGAGAAATTCACTCAGATACAAATAGATATTCATGGACCTTCTTGACGTTTGGAGAGAATTTCATCCAGATACAAATAGATATTCATGGACCTTCTTGACGTTTGGAGAGAAATTCACTCAGATACAAATAGATATTTCAGGCCCTTCTTGAAGTTTGGAGAGAAGTTCACCCAGATACAAATAGATATTCATGGACCTTTTTGACGTTTGGTGAGAAATTCATCCAGATACAAATAGATATTCGTGGACCTTCTTGACGTTTGGAGAGAAATTCACTCAGATACAAATAGATATATATGGACCTTCTTGAAGTTTGGAGAGAAATTCACTCAGATACAAATAGATATTCATGTACCTTCTTGACGTTTGGAGAGAAATTCACCCAGATACAAATAAATACTCATGGACCTTCTTGACGTTTGGAGAGAAATTCACCCAGATACAAATAGATATTCATTAACCTTTTATGACGTTTGGAGAGAAAGTCACCCAGATACAAATAGATATTCATTGAGACAGCGGCAGCCTGAAATACACTGCTGACTGTATTTTCTTCTCATTAGTTCTTATCTGTTGGGTAACGTTTTAAGAGAGGACATTTTCCCGGGGTCCAGAACTGACAGTTCCTTAATAACTGTTCACTTCAAATTAAATGATAACCTAAGGGAGCCAGGTTTCTGAAAATTAAACACATCTTTATTGAATTGCTTAGCTGTGGTTGTTGTTCTGGGGTTACAAAATATTGACAAGGATGAATTTAACGGAGGGAAACATATTTTCTTCCTGGCAGATTTTTTATTTATATGTGCAAAATGCGAGAGGTTATACCAACTTTTGAACAGTTCAAACCAAAACTAAGGGCCTTACAAAACATAGAACAACAGATTGCAATACGAAAGAGTGATCTGAAATATTACGTAATGAAATGGAAAAACTTAAGTTTACTGCAAAGCTTGCCAACCTCTGGCTTTTATGGTAGTTGTTTTGTGTTTTGTATTTTAGACATTGTGATATTCTGACTTCCGTGGCTGTCAACACATTTTAGTCTTGCAATATCTGTATTTTTTATTTTATCTTATTATATTAATATTTATTTCATTTTATTTTTTTTTCTTTCTTTGTTTTCTCTTACTTTAATTATTTATTGTGTGTAAATAAAGAATTTAATAAAATTTAAAACAAAAAGATTTTTAGAAACGGTTCCAAAAATCAAAAATGCAAAAGAAATAGTTTTTTTAGCATTTCCGAAGCTTTCCGAAAACTCTCGGTTTTTCCAATAATTTCCGTAGACGCATTAATAGGATAATTTACCAGAGTAATTCAGTCTGTAAAAAAAAATCAGACTTAGTTCTTTTTTGTAGGAACCTCACTGGGATTGTTGCGTACTGTCAAGATCTCAATCTGATGTTTTTTCCTAGAGACTTCGTACTCGGTTTTAAAATATTTTCTTAATATTGAAACTGGTTTGTAGTGTACACCATTTGAACTGTTTTTTATAGGAATGGGAGAGAACAACGCTGCTTGGTCAAGAAAACTGGTCTTACACCGAGACACTTTGCTTGCCGCTGCTTCTATATATGAAGGTTGTTACAGCAGTTCATGTTTTCATTTTATAGGGTTTAATGGGAAAAAATCAAAGTTAAACGAAACATTATTTACATGATGTAACTGTTTTTAGATGTTTGTAACCAGGCCGAAACAAGTCACCATTTTCAATACAATTTGGAAACTTTCTTTATTTGCCACGTTTCATTTTCTCTTGGAACAACTTATGTTATGGGTAAACAATTTACCTATAACACAAACCGTTTGTGAACAAAAGCAATTTTTTAATACATGTTTTGTTAGTTTAATAAAATATGTTGAGATGTGACAATGACAATTTTTATTTTTGTACCTTCAATATAACAATTAAAAAAAAAACATTAAGGTGAAATAATGATATTAATAATAAGAAGATACTCGGAAAAGAATCCGAGCCCCAGATGGGATTTGAACCCATGACCCTCAGTGTTCTAGTCGGATGCTCTACCAACTGAGCTACTGGAGACTC
The DNA here is from genome assembly GCA_028564885.2 of Zoanthus sanctaehelenae. Classification (NCBI taxonomy): domain Eukaryota; kingdom Metazoa; phylum Cnidaria; class Anthozoa; order Zoantharia; family Zoanthidae; genus Zoanthus; species Zoanthus sanctaehelenae. Next base: position 5,703 of record JAOTRI020127825.1, read on the forward strand.
TCATCTTAATATATACTCACGTAGGAGGTTGGTCGGCATCATCTTCATATGCATTAATGTGACAGCGTGATGCTGTTAGTGAGTTTTCATGTGCGTCAATCATTACTAGGCAATATCATTTGATTATTATTTCATCTTAATATATACTCACGTAGGAGGTTGGTTGGCCGCATCTTCATATGCCTTAATGTGACAGCGTGATGCTGTTAGTGAGTTTCATATGCGTCAGTCATTACTAGGCTGTGTGGTCGCGCGATGCGGTTCCAGTCTAGACCAGAAATATCGACCCTTGCTCACCATAGAGTCCCAGTAGCTTAGTTGGTAGAGCATCCGACTAGAACACGGAGGGTCGTGGGTTCAAATCCCATCGGCGGCTCGGATTTTTTTCCGAGTATCTTCTCATTATTAAAAAATAAACACTGATTACAATTACTGAACTTATTAACTGAAATAACAATAGAGCTATACGAGTCAGTTAATTACTCTTGTTAGATTTAAATTTTACAGGTCATTTTTATATTTATTAGTTATAATAATTTATTTAATATTAAATAATGACATAAAAAATTATAAGATATAAGTAGTACTATAATAATGAGAAAAATAAAATCTAAGGAATTAATGTATAATGTTAAAAGTAAATATAATTTATTGAAATGAAAATAAAAAACAATTATGAAGTATTATGTTTCGTATCATAGATAGTACACTAAAGGCAATAATTTGGGCCTTAAACGTTTTGCTCAAAGTTTTTTATTCTGACAATATTATACCATTTCTTCTACAACAGAAATGTACGGCTTGGAAGAAGGCGGCGTGCCAGCCACATTTCAAATCCTGTTCTTCATTGGGTGGAAGCCGCATCCTTCACAGGTTTGCAGCCTGTTAGCTTAACTGCATGTGTTCCTACCAGGTTTTTCTTAGTATGCGTTCTAACAAATGCTCCCACCAAGTGCTCCATTAGGTTTTTCTACCAAAGATTCTTAACAGGTGTTCCCACCAGATGTTCCTACTAAGTGTTCCTACTACATTCTTAACAGTCATTGCCTATCAGGTGCTCCATTAGGTTCTCCGACTAGGTGCTCCCACTACATGATCTCACCAGGTGTTCCTCTAGGTCTTTCACCAAAGATTTTTTTTATTGGTGCTCTAACCTGATGCCCAGTCAGTTCTTTCCAAGAAGGTTCTTAACAGTCGCTCCCAATAAGCGTTCCTACTTTGTGATCCAACCAGGTTCTCCCATCGAATTCCCTACTGGGTGCTCCTATTAGGACTTTCTAACAAGGGTTTTTAACAGGTTCTCCCAACAGGTTTTCCCATCGAATTCCCCAATACAGTTGGTGTTCCTTCCAGATCATTCCGTCAAGGGTTTTTATCAGTCTTCTGCTTCCTTAGATTTCATTATTATTTTCGTCATGCAAATCGAGCAGCGTCAGTTCGTATCGATCTCTCGGAGGCGTTCTGTTTACTTTTATACAACTATTTGCTTCTTTTTCAGCAAAAACCAGCAAGACGTGGTTCAGCAACAGTCAGTCTTAAAGATATTTCAAGTCTCAACGAGCCATAATCACCAAAAGCAAATGCTGAATATATTTCAACCTCCAACGAGGCATCATCATGCAAGAACAGTTGATAAAGATATTTCAATCTAAAAACTTCGCTTTTGACTTGTGTCTCAAGAACTCTCTCTCTCTTCAGAGCTCGAAATTAGCTCTCCATCTGGCTAGTAAATGGTAAAATTTGATAGCCAGATTATAAACTTTGACCGCCAACTCAATTATTACCACGTAACGTACATAAGAAAGTAACACGTGACTTACATAAGAATGTAATAATTTTTTTTTAAATAATACTAGTACCATTGAAATGCACATGAATTTCTATCATCAATAACAGGAACCATGATAGTTCCGAAAAAGTCCCCGTGGCGGATTTAGAAGAAGTGGATTGGGTGGCTAGCCAGCCCTCTCCACCCTGGAGCAAGAATATATAAAACAAACGGAATATCCTCATATAGAAAGTGTCTAAAATTAAATTGGGGACAGTGTTAAACGTCAATTTCTACCATAAACTGAAAGAATCAGTTGCTAAAGTTTTGCAGGTGTTAAAGTAACAACGATCAGATGTGTTAATAAAACGTCATCACAGTAATTTTTGAGTGTTTATCACTTGCTGGAAATGGCGATATAATTTGACAATAATTTTGAATTTTCCTTTTTGTGTCGCTCAACAAACGTTAGATAATCATTAGCAATGCAATGTTTTTGTACCTTTATCTTATTAAATTAGGATATTTACTTGGTGAGCTGATACCTGGACCTTTTACATCTTGCTATCTCACGCTTGACTTTTGGAAACTTGTTTGCCATCCCCATTCTTAAAATGCTGGATCCGCCCCTGGTGTCCTCAAGAACTTTAGCTAAACAAACGTTTTCGGCAGTCAGAACTGCCGATAAATGTAAAGTTTCAGGTGAGCTTCCAGTTCCGATTAATTTCATCCTATAATAATAATTCACACCTTGCGTTACCGAACGAAAATATATTCGCCTACTGGCGACGAGTTCTTAATATTCCCTCAGATTTTGGTCGCATTGGCGACCAGTGAATCTCCATTTCCAGCCGTGCTTTTTTGTCCAATTCTGGTTCAATATATGTAAATTGTAGATGATTTAATGTATTATGTCATTTTGAAGCAGCAAAAGGTGAAGTTTAAGATTTCTGGGAAACAAGCTAACGTTTTTTTTTTAGGTCTAAGGGTAATTTTTGCCAGAGTGAAGATGCTGTGAAGTATATAATATGTTTGCGTTATATTAGTTCTGGCTCTACTTTTGCTAAAGTTGTTTTTAGAAGCATATCTTGTATTTAGTTAGTGAAAATTTTTGGCATACTGAAAGTATTTGTCAAAAATAGATAGAAGCTGGTTTTTGTGCCAGTCATGTTTAAACTTTATCGCTTGTTGCTTTTAGATATGGTCCACTGTTAAAAAGTCAAGAAGATATAACAAGGGCAAAGCACTTTCAAAGTTGAGAAAACTGACACAATCCTCACAATATAACTTTGTTTTGTTTGGAGAATTTTTAGGAGGGATTTATATGTACTGCAGTTAGCAGTAATAGTATACGAAAATTGTAGTAAAGTTGTCGCTGTTGAAAAGGTCTGTAGAGATATGGTATTTCTAGTTCAGTTTGTCATCTATCATGACAGTAAGATATTTTATGTGGTCTTTTTGTAGCAGTGGAAATCTTGTACCGTCAGGGAAACACAGAATTGTATTCACTGGTGAATGTAGCTTTTTTTTGCGGAGCTATAATTATCATAAAATTAGAAAATTAAACGAGACTTGTAAGGCGAATCAGAATCTTCAGTCTTGAAAGCTGTGAATGGACACATATAACCTTACAAGAGGGTGGATATATAAGGCATATAGGGTGGGCACATGACTCCCTAGCTCCAATCAAATAGCTCGTAGAGTCCCAACCAAACTTCGCCGTACAGATACGTCTCGTTTAATTTTCTAGTTCTACTTCGCCATTGGACCAAGTCACGTGAGACTTGAAAGCAATGTGGCCATGAACGTCTGCCCAGCCAAGGAAAATAATTTGATGCTTCTCAATACATGTTCGCCATAATTAACATAATGATTGGTTTATCATAGAATTTCCTAATGTGTCCATAGTTGAATCTATTGACAAACGTGTTGCATTTACTGCAGAAGTACTCGCAATTCTAGAACTGCGGGCGTGGTATCGTGTAGTGTCAATGCCGGCATCAGTTAGAACATTCTTAATTCATCTACTTATTGTGTCCTTGGAAACCGGCTTATGTGGCTTTGTGATACCTAGCCACAAAGGATCAGAGTCAGTACGCAATATTTCTTTTCTCCTCAAATACTCTTCAATGCAGGATTTTACACATAATTGCTTATGTAATGGTACATTTTGAACTGCAAACAACCAAAATGCTTCCCTGGTCTGGAGGTTCTGAGTAACTTATTTATTTCAAAAGTAACTATCTGTGGTGTGTTTCATTCCACTAATATTCAGTGCATGAATAGTTTGACATCGTTGGCCTGATAATAAAGCCACTAACATAACCGTTTTGTTAGTAATATCCCTAAAACGTAGAGTCTAATGCGAATAGACTTTTTTCAGGTATTCCAATACAACAAAAACATCCCGTATCTCTTTGTGTTTTGGAAGGGCTGGCCTTGCAGTAAATACACCTTTGACAAATCTAGTCCCTAGGGGATGGGTTCCAAATACTGCTGGTACAGGAAGTCCAAGCCATCCGCTATAGATGCAGAAATGGGATTGACAATCCTAGAATTTCAGAAACGTTGCCATCTTTGAAGATATGTTCTGTACTGCTTTTGTGTGCCAATTCTCCTGGATTTCAGGATAATACTTGAAGCTTTTGCTGGAACTCCTCTACTTGTAAGCGATTCCCTGACAAGTGACAAACCAGTAGTTCCAGACTGCTGTGAAGCGTGTGAGCCGTTTGATGATGCGCAGGCAGAAACAGTGCATGTGTTTCCTTCTCTGGGTAAAACCAAGGGAGATCAATAAGCATACTCATAAAATATGGCCACTATGTCAGGGGTTGGCCAGTTAGGAATCGTCAAAATATTCCGTGGCCATCTCCTCTGTAATCTTTTGTAACACACGAGATATCACACTAAATGGTGGGAATGCATACATGCATACATACACACATGCGTTATACTTTACTTAACCATGGTAAAATCATCAGTATAATACAAGTAAAATTCTAACTGTAGTATTTACATAGTATTTCATGATTGCCGTGCAAGAATCTCTTTCTTAAAGCTTGATAGAATATTAAGGTTTCTCATCTCCTTTTGAAGGTCATTCCTTAGGAGAGCGCCGCTATAGCTAAAGCTACGCTTTAAGTATCCAGTGCGTGGTTCGCTAGATACAATATATTTTCATGATCCCTAATAAAATATTAATATTTGTTACTCTGGAGGTTAAATAGATTTTGTAGATAAACTGGGCCAACTTGTGAATTGCTTTAAATACTGTCACTTCCTTTTGCTTTTTTCTTCTTATTTGTAATTGCTCCCAGCCAAGCTTGTCCAGGAGAACAGTTGACCTGGTGTCGTATGTTGATCCTGTAATAACTCTTGCGGCGCGATTTTGTAATTTTTGCAATTTGTCACTCAACTGTTAATTACTCATGCCGTCCCAAGCTGTGCTGCAGTAATCAAACTAGGGTTGAATTAGTGCAGCATATATTTTGTTCTTTGATGTTTCTGTAATATGTAATATAAGACAGATTCTTATCTATTAAAATTCCAAACGATTTCGCGTGGTCTACAATTTCAATGTTTTTACTCTCTATTTGAATATTAAATTTATGATCTCAACAACTTCTTTGGATTCTTTGACGAGACCCGGGTTATCATAAATTCTGTGTTGGCAATGTTGAGGCTGAGCTTATTTGTTTTTAACCACCGGTTGAAGTTAATTAGCTCTCTAATAATATCGTTTTCTGAACCAGAAACATTTGTAGCAGCTACGCTGATACTTGTATCGTCTGCATACATAGGTGGAGAGGCTTTTTCTAGGCAATTTGGAAGGTCATTAATATCGACTAACTCATTAAGAATAATTTTTAGAAATTAAAAAAAAACACTTGATTTTATGGAACATGTTTTGATGTTTCAAGTAGTTATAAAATGCCGATTCTGGCTCACTTTCTAAAAATGTTTATAAACAAATTATATAAAAATGATAACATAATCTATAACAATAATCTATAACATTTTTATACAAATGATTAAATAATCTATAGCAATAATCTATAACATTTTTTTTATTTAAAATGATTTTATAGATATCATACATAGATTATGCATAATTCGCCAAAAAAAAAAAGATTTACATAAATTGCGATAAAAAAATTATTGATTTCACCT
>JAOTRI020127836.1:0-11639 GCA_028564885.2 Zoanthus sanctaehelenae
AATTAATCTTCACCATATACTTCGCTCTACTTACATGTATTGAGCACTGTTTCACGGATATCAACCTCACATTTTATATATATATATGGATGAATATACAAACAGCGACAGCGAACTACTAACTGAGGCTAGTTGCGCCGAATTTATCCTAGGTTCAAACGCAAACTTTATGACTAGTAAAGCGCTCTAAAAGGCACGGCATTAACGGAAACGTCCTTTTTAATGTAGTGTATAATATATGATTATAGTTGAGAAGTTTCCTCTTTGAGCTTTCTGTAAAAAGCTACGTGATAAATTGCCCGCGTTAAAAATAGTTTCCTCAATAATGTTTTGGCCTGTTGTCATCAATACGCTTGGAATTCTTCAATAATCATGAAGAGCAAACTTTTGAACGGATTGGCAGACAAGCTCAAATGAAATAGTTGTAAATATATCGAAACAATGCGACCATTTTTCACTGTTTTTCTGGACGCGCTTAGATCAAAAACTATGGAACAGAGATGCTGCCCTATACCATAAGTATTATAGGGGGGCTGAGGCCTCAGAATAAATGTGCATGTGATGTAAACTTTCCTAAATTCATGCTAGGCAAGGATATGCGCTTCATTGTTGAAGATAGTACTTTTGCGCTGACATCACAAGCCAAAGACGTGCGCCTTTCCAGAATGGCGACGTGATGTAAAACGGAAGTGATGAGGAAGGCAAAGCATGATCAAAAGGTTTGGAACCTTGATAAGAATTTTTAATAACAACGTTTATTACAACTTATTCTTTTATTCACCGTTTATTAGGGTTTTCAATGCACCTGAAACGCATTAGTCACTAATCGTCGAGCTACCAGATTCTGACTTCTCAGTAGCGCGCAGTAGCCGATAACATTTATGCAACAATGTCCTGCAGTAGGCGATTCAACCGTAAGTGTTCAATATACACGAGTAACAGAATGTAAAAAAGTTTTAGTTTACTTGACATAGCTAAAGTTTAGTTAAGATTTTATTTTTACCATTCTTTCGCAAGCATAGAAACCTTGTTTGCCCTGTTTGCGAAATTCTATAGGATGACTATAAAAAAGACTTTTCATAGAAATTTGTTCAGTTGTATAGTTTGCAATAAGGTAGTGATGTTTAGATATTGAACTGCGCGTCAACATCTTTTGAATCATCTACTTGTCCCAATAACTTGTCTTTCCTAGTCGGCGACTAAGTACGCAAGGTGGCGGCAAAAGTTAAATTATTAACGATTTCTTCGCCAGCTAGCTCAAACGTACTAATGTAAAAATCGCATTTGAGATGACTGTTTTCTTACCAGACTTGTAGGCCTTGAAGCCGCAATGGTAATCTTAAAATCTTACGAACATTTAGGAACTTGGTGAGGTTCGAAGGAGTAGAGATAATAGGACTCGAGGTCCCTTACAAGGATATTACTCCTGGGCCTACGGTTTAACGTCCTTATCCGAGAAGACGCGACATTTGCAGATGTTAGAGCAAAGGCAGCACTTTCTCCTCAATTATTTTAAGATCCTGAGTGTTGGTCCGGCCGGGAATCGAACCCGAGCCTCCTACACGATAGACTGGCATCTTATCAGCTAACCAGGCGGCGGTTAAGTGAAAGACCAATAATATAAACAAAATCTACTTACCGATTCCTCCCTGTACATAAGATACTTGAAATAATCTGGTAAAATAGTACTTGCTACTTTGCTTTTCTTGACGGTGTTGATATTGCATATCGTCACAGCAGGGAAAGGAAGTGTGCTGGTGTATCGAAGAGAGTTCTTGGTCGATACACCATACTCAAACAACTTGGAGAAATTGAGATAGATATTGTAATTCAAAGCACCAAATCCGCAGAAAAAAACAAGAAGCCATAAAAGTCTGCGGGTACGAGATTTTGAACAGATGAAGTGCACAACACCGTGAATTGTTGCTGTTTCTGCAAAACTGCTCATTATGACACGACACCCAGAGCTTTTTTCTACTTCAGCTTGGTTGAGGACAGTCTGAGTTTGGTCGTTTTTCATCACCTCGCTCATGGCATTCATATTTAGGAATAGTATTTTTGAGTTTTGTGGCAAATTTTATCTACTAAATATGCAAGGAAAGTGTTATAGCTTGTTTGGTGTACGTATTGACACCAGCTAGATCTTTGAGAAAGACATGTTTTATATTTACAATTACGTTCCAAAAGTGCTTTAGTTTTATTTGTATATATCGCTGATGTATTTCTTTCTTACAATGCTGCCATGTGAATTAATTATAAGACTAAGAGAAGTAACAACGTTTTTCTATTGTTCCAATATTATGAACATTGAAAGGAAGAAAAGAAATTAACGAACAATTCCTTCACAAACTCACAAATTGATTTAATATATATACAACTGCTTCATAACTCAAAACGCAGTTGGTTCACTTGGAAACGATAATAGTATTGTTTTCGAATCGAAGACTCTAAACAGTTCTAAAAAAATTTAAATCCAAGTCTAAACAAGCAGATAAATTTTTTTGAACTTCGTTTATTCCAAAGAGGAATTACTTAATATATTAGCCTTTGTCAAGATATATATTCAAATGTAACCTCATGAACCACAGTTTTTTAAACCTGATGATAGTCAAGTCGACCGAAAACATTCGTTATTTCAACATTTTTAATATCTTTTAACATTTATAGTCAAACTTTTTTTAAAGTTTTTACATGGAGAATTTAATTTTAGATGATAGTATTAGTATTGAACAATCAAAGGTTTTTAAGAATTGTTTACTTAGTCTCTCATCTTGTTTCCCTTTTCAGATTTAATAACATTGAATGAATTTCGCTTTTAAAACTTCTTAAAAAGTAAATTGACTAAAATTTACATTTGTATTTAAATATTTATTACCAATTTTTATCAAACGTTAATCAGTCTTTGAACAAGCTATCCAAGCACAATAAAAACTGCATTGAGCACACTGAATTAATTTACGACGATCAGCTTGATCGAATGAAGATACATATTTTTATTGGAAATATGAAACTTAATAAAAACAGTGAGGTTCGTGTAAACCGAGTGAAGAGCAACTAAATAAGTCATTGGAGCATATCTGAGAAAATATCTCGGAGACAATTTCCACCAACATTTTGATTTTTGTAACTATGACACTTGTAGAAAACGGTAATTTATCTATTAAAAACCCGCCTCGATTAGCTTTTGCTATTTGCGGGTATAATTGTATATATTAACTTTGTATTTTATTTTGATAAAGGATTTGTTTGTTTGCCTGTCTTTTTTGTTTAATTTTTTGCAAGGATACATTGTTAGTCTTGATCCTCAGATGATTTTGACAAATCCCACAAGTTCACAAATTTTAATTTTTGTGACGTCACACTTCGCCATTCTATTACCTAACTACTAAACTAGTCAGGATATGGTAAATTTGGGTGAAACCAAATTAACAATTTGTATAGAAAATTGCAAGATCACGAGTACAATTCGTATTTAATAGGTACGAGTGATGTTTTCAAAATTCTCAAAATTGGACTTTTAAGAGCTATTGACTACAAATTGTACAAGAGGTCGTAATATTTTTTATTTATAATATACCCAACAAAAATAATACGATAAAAAACGATGCGGAAATCAATCATGCTAATCTCAAAATGTTATATTTATCAGATATAACAATACAATGTGAGTGACGAATTTTAAAATTGCTGTTTTAAAATTCGGGTTAAATACAAATCTCAAAAAATAAAATAAAATGAAATAATAGATATATAAATATTGTAATAAAGTACAATAAATAATTTTAAAATGACTTTTGAGTTAGTGAAGCCATCTAAATGTTATATCAATGTACTTAGGTCGTTACCATAACAACTTACTTGGTACTCTTAAGAGTACAATTTACGCTAAAACTGTAATCGTCACCACCAATCAGAATCAAGTAATTTTGTTGAGTATATTACAAATGTAATATATTCTTTAAAAGCCTAAGGGGAACAATAAAGTATCTCTCTGTTTAACATAAAAAAGTTATAAAGTTTACTACAAATGTAAAAACAGCGATAGATGTAATAAATTTGGTTACAAAAAATTAGACCTTATCCATATTATTTATAGTAGTAGAGACCGAAAACTTTCAATAATTAAAAAACGTCTGAACGAAAATGCTAACAAACCTAACAATCATCTGAGCATCTTTTCGTTTTAGATTTCTGTGTGTTAATTAAGTCATGAATTTGGTTATTAAATTGAGTAATTTTTGCATGTAGATTTAACGTCATCTTCAAGTGGCTTCATTGTCAAGTGATAAGAATAAAGTCAAGATGATTTCAAAACATTGCGTAATAATAATAATAAATAATAAAGACTTTGTTTAGGTGTCAAGTCTTCCAGCAGGCCAAAGGCCTACTAATTTGGCACACATCTTTACCAGATTAAGGTGGACGGAGACCTTTCACATTACAAGACACACACACAAACATAGATAAAATCCCCGAGGACCTACGGTTTAACGAGAGGACGTGAAAGTCTAACCATTTCTAGATGCTAGAGCAAAGGCAGCACTTTCTCCTCATTTTAAGACCCTAAGTGTTGGTCCGGCTGGGAAAAGAACCCGAGCCTCCCAGACGATAGATTGTCATCTTACCAACTAGGCCAACCAGACGGCGGTTAATGATGAGTGTCTCAAAACGTTTTCTTCGGCATGTATTACAATGTTGTTAAAAAAATGGATTCGTTCAACGTGGTATCAAAAAAAGATTACTTACTTATAACTATCAATTAAATCAGCAGATCATTTATATCGTAATCCAAAAGGTAACAGATAAGTGTTTGCACAAATTAGGGGACTTCTCCCCCAGACGTTCGATAAATTGATTTTATCTCTCTCCAACTGCTCGATTTTTGTAAGACATCTTTTCTCGTGTTGTTAATTCTTCTACGCACTTTGGATTAAACCAAAAAAGCCGTAACAAGATGCCGACCTGAAGAGGCTGAACGTTCAGCGAAGTATATTGGATAACCCGTCCTTTTTAACCATATATACAAAGACTTTTCTTACATTTTTAAGATATAAACAAAAAAATTTTAACTCGTTTACAAGTAAAAAAAATTTAAGTCCAAAGTGCGTAGAGGAGTAAAAAGACGAAAAAAGATGTCCTACAAAAACCGAGTAGTTCTATCGAGCTCTGTTAAAGATGCAACTTAAACGTTATCTGACTAACTCTCTCCAACTCCTTTTTATTACATAATAATATATATGTGTGCACCCTAAAACGTTTACCGCGCAGTTTGAAGAGACTCGCATAGATATCATATTGGGAGGTTAGCCCATAATTTTGTGAGTTTTGAAGGTGTTTTAAATTCCTTTTTCTTATTTTCCGACCCGGTTAAAATCAGTACAGCGCTAATGTAACTGAATGGATGTTACGGTTTTAAAATTAAATCAAATGTTTATTATTTCTTGCTCTAATGGCACTTTAAGGGGGCGCTTTGTATAGTATAAAAAATGTCAAACGTCTTTATTGTGCTTAGAATTCTGATGAATATAAGTTCGTTGTGACTCCAATTCCCTAGTCCATACGAAAACTACTCCCTTTGAAATGCTGTTCTGTCGTAATGGGTCCCCTTCAGTTTAGTGTTAGCTCAGTCTATCGAAGGTCTTGTACTTTAGTACATTTGGGTTTATAAACAAAGTATATCAAGAGGGACACAACAAGGTCGACCAGTTCAAGAATACTCATCAAGCTGCATCCAAGACAAAGTCCCATCATGCCTCCGAGATCGCCTGTTATACAAAGAAAAGCCTCTTTTAATAACATGTTGATAAAATAAATTGTGGTGTCCTTTCACGAATCTCAAAATCTCTTTCTTATAGAGATACTTGGTTACCGAGATCCACAGCATGAACTAAAATAATATTGCAAACCCAATTGTACGAGGATGTGAATGGGGTTAACCTATTACTGAAAATGGCCAAAAATTTTAACTGATTTCTGAAATTCGTGAAGATACTCAACTGATTGCTGAGATTAAACACTTTAGTAACGGCTCTTTCTCAATATATCAACCACTCAATACTCAAATATCTCTATACCTATAACCAAATGACCTATAGAATACATAGGTCGTGTGGAACATATAGACCATAAAAATGGTATAGAGCCTACAAAGCCTATAGATCATGTAGTTCATATAAAAAATATAAAGCATGTAGGTTATATAGAGCCTATAGAACATGTAGATCGTGTATTTCGTGTAGAACAAATAGAGCATGTAGGTTATATAGAGCCTATAAAACATGTAGATCGTGTAGAACATATATAGAACATGTAGATCGTGTACTTCGTGTAGAGCATATAGAGCCTATAAAACATGTAGATTGTGTAGAACATGCCGAGCATATAGATGATATAAAGTCTATAGAACATGTAGATCGTGTATTTCGTGTAGAACATATAGAGCATGTAGATCATGTAGAGCCTATAGAGACTATAGAACATGTAGATCGTGTAGAACATATAGAGCATGTAGATCATATAAAGCCTATAGAACATGTAGATCGTGTAGAGCCTATAGAACATGTAGATCGCGTAGAACATGTAGAGCGTGTACATCATAAAGAGCCAATAGAACATGTAGATTGTGTAATTCGTTTAGAACATATAGAGCATGTAGATCATATAGAGCCTATAGAACATGTAGATTGTGTAATTCGTTTAGAAAATATAGAGCATGTAGATCATGTAGAGCCTATAGAACATGTAGATTGTGTAATTCGTTTAGAACATATAGAGCATGTAGATCATGTAGAGCCTATAGAACATGTAGATTGTGTAATTCGTTTAGAAAATATAGAGCATGTAGATCATATAGAGCCTATAGAACATGTAGATTGTGTAATTCGTTTAGAATATATAGAGCATGTAGATCATGTAGAGCCTATAGAACATGTAGATTGTGTAGAACATATAGAGCATGTAAATCATATAGAGCCTATAGAACATGTAGATTGTGTAATTCGTTTAGAAAATATAGAGCATGTAGGTCATGTAGAGCCTATAGAACATGTAGATTGTGTAGAACATGCATGTAGAGCATATAGATTATATAAAGTCTATAGAACATGTAGAGCATAAAGAGCCTGTAGATGGTATAGAGACTATAGAGACTATAGAACATGTAGAACATGTAGATCGTGTAGAACATATAGAGCATGTAGATCATGTAGAGCCTATAGAACATGTAGATTGTGTAGAACATGCATGTAGAGCATGTTTTCTAGTTTTCTCCCCAACCCATATCGGGCCTTTGGTGCCTAGGGTATGCACGCTCCTTTTTGGATCCGTTTCCTGAAAAATTTTTCAGAAAGTTTTCCAAACTCGCAAGATTACCAAAAAAGCCATTTCAAGGAATTTCCAAAACTTTGCAAAATTTTTCAACTTCCGAGGTCCTTAAGAAAATTTTTGAAAATCCAAAAATGTATAAGAAACAGTTATTAAACGTATCAAACGTTCTCCGAAAACCGTCGGATATTTTCGATGATCTCCGTAGACGTATCAAAAGTTCTCCGAAAACCGTATGATATTTTCGATGATCTCCGTAGACGTATCAAAAGTTCTCCGAAAACCGTCGGATGTTTTCGATGATCTACGTACACGTAGGCACGAAATAAATTACCCGGAGAAAAAGAAGTCTTAGTAAAAAGGGATTTACCAAACTCCCTAGCTCTGTCTGTATGGAAAAGTGTCAGACCTCTATTTTAGCTCCTAGAGAGCTTTCGGGATGATAGCATATTTGTAATCGATTTCCAATCATCTCAAGTTTGGCCGGCGCATTTATGCATTCTTTAAATGGTAGTTCATAAATGAAAGTCGTTCCATATATCACGTGATATTTCGGTGTTCGGCGCATGACTTCGGCAAACTACACAAGTAGTTGATCACGCGTACAATATACTTTAAATTCAAGATACAATAGCTTCCTGACATAGTATATTACTTATTCCACGAGCTTACCACAGGATACTATTGATTTTGTACGATTTTCACTGCACTTGGACTATATTGCCATTACATCGGCCCATAGAGACGTCGTTTCAATGTATACCAATCAACTTGTCATATTTTCTAAGCTACAAAAAGATAATAGCTTGAAAACAGACTTGTAGTTTCTTGACTTTTTTGAGGAATGACGTCATACAAACAACGGTAACAATTTTGTTCACAGCTTACAGCTTGTCTTTCGACTCATTGTCATTGTCTATCCAAATCTCCTTCCTATTCAGAATTGTTCATTATTCACAAAATGGCCCCTGAGGGGAGAGTATAATAGAACTTAGTTCAAAATCTCAGGGACCGGTACGTCAAAGCCCGATTAGTGTTAACCCAGTATTAATTTCTAACTCATTCTTCTCTTTCCTACCTTCTATACCTTGCTCTGGTCTGGGATTTTGGATCTCTGAGCATCACAAAGCTATGCTCATGAAAAAATGGGTCTCTGGATTTGTCTTAATCCAGGATTATGTTAATCGGAGTTTTGAGGAGCCGGGCCCTGAATGCAAGGCCTTACAACACTAGCAATAGCAGCAGCTATTTATGACATTATTAGTATTTTCCAACATAACGGCTATTACACATACTACAATCTGATTGGCTCCCTAATCTCCGGCTATTCGTGATAGTCCGAGGTGATAATATCCGGGAGTTTGCGAAAACAATGGCGGCATCTTCGTGTTTTGTGGAAGTGTCAAATGACTATTTACATGAACTTCTAGATAGTTTAATACCCTAGAAGACAAAAAAGCTACTAACTATGGAAAGAAAATATTCAATGGTAAGTTCGAACATTAAAAAACAGAAACTTTTTCATAAATTTTTTACGGATACAAACGAGAGTTGCAAATTGAAAAATTCACTCATTTAGCATCTCCAAATTAGCATGTTTATATATTTAATTTTGGCCCAATATGTTGGAACATACTAAAACAATTAGAAACGAGAACTTAAAATTTTTTAGAAAATTAGTTTATCACTGAGATTCGACTAAAAAACAGCACTGCAAAGCACAAAATGAGAAATATAAATAGCATAAACGTGTTAGGCCACGAAAGCCACATTAACTACTTCGTAGAGTACTTACTAAAGAAGTTATCAATATCATAGGCGGGTAACTCTTCCCATTCAGTTGTCTCCATTGTTCGATAAAACACAGAAAGCTTGACGTAGCGTTTCCTAACGAAATAAACAATTACATTCGATACAAAATATATAATACAAGCAAAAAAATTCAAGCGATTGTACAGTAATGTTACTTTCTTTGTTGTTGAGATATTAAACTACAAGTTTTTTCAGTTGGATTTTCACATATAACTTATGGCTCAATATTGTAGAAAATAAATTCTAAATATCTCCGCCTTCTCTGATTTTTGCTTTTTGTTTTTTTCCTCAGTTTCATGAAGGCAAGAATAATGAATAGCGAGCTTCGAGCTCCAGTACAGGTGGTTCGAGATTGCAATCGTAAATGTCCCGCGGCCAAAGCATTCCTGTTTCTAAGTTCCATGCTTCCAAAGTTTACATTGAGTTAAGCATCAAGTGTAGATAGCACAAATGTGCTAGTAGCTAACTTGAAGCTACGATATGGGGCACTATAGCAACGTTGGTAGTGGTCTTTATCCCTAAATCTACCATAAAAATTAGTGAGCCTGATTGCTTGCAGTTATGGACAGCTGTTTCGGCCTTTTTAGGTGGCTTGGTCATGTTCGCCGCATGAACGACAGCCGTCTGCCAAAAGCTGCTCTGTACGGTCAGCTCGCACAAGGCTTGCGTAAACCTGGTCGCCCCTTATTGCGATTTGTCGATGTCATTAAGAAAGATTTGAAAAGTTTCAACATCCCAATTAACAACTGGGAAAGAATTGCAGATGACCGTAAAGCCTGGCGCAGTGTCCTCTTTGATGGTGCAATCCACCACCGCACACAGTGGAACCAACACGAGACCTTGCGGTGACTACGTCAACACCAATGCTGTGACCAACCGGGTTCCGTCCCCAACCCATGACCCTTCGGGGCCAAAAGGAGCCGGCAACGTGGCCTCATCAGCATAGCATAGCTAGGACACAGGCTCAGGTTCCCAGAAAGTACATGTGCTGTGGTAAAAGCGTAATGCATTACGCTTTTTCTTGGATTTAGTCAGTGATCACAAGAAAACTCAGTCACCTCCATTGCAAAAATCGCTGGGATCGCCAGCATAAAATCCGGTCAATCCTGGCGATCTTAGCAATTAAATTGAGAAACAACTTTATGAATAAACTTGAACTTCAATTAGAACTAATCAGTTTTTGACCAAGCACACGGAACCAGATTTTTAAAGTGTTTCTGTATAGGCGACAGGTAGCCCTGACAAACTACTCGTGTAAATGAGTTATAAAGGAATGTATGAGATACTAACCACAAAATTACACCGGCTTTTTATGTTTATCACCCGGTTTTGTTAAATTTTGCGCTCGTTCCCAGGTATTTAAGCCGGTCCGACAGTTCGATTTACCGTAGTAAAGGCATCAAATTCAAAAAGACAGTTTGGGAGGTTTTTTTCTTGGCTTCAAGGAAGCTCACGGCTCAAAGAAAGCAGGCCGATTGCTTTAATTATCATTTCTATAGCTTCAAGTTATCTTTTAAAGCCTTGTCAAGGTACATTGCGTTAGAAATCATTTAGTTACGAGGAAATCATTGTGAGTTGGATGCGACAGGAGCACAATTAGCATACATAGTTTCATACCTTCCACCTTCCCTTTTCTTAATGCAGGAGGGGGGAAATCTTTTAAATCTTGAAAAATTTCCTAGAGGTTGTCGACAACGACAGCAACATGCATGCACAGTAAGTTAAAGAGAAATATATTTCATATGTCTGTTTTGAACTGAGTTGAAAGCGTGTGTCTCATACATTCTATTATAGCTTGGGTTACCTGTGGTACATACCAAAGAAAGTGCTTCATGATTGGTTTAGGTTCCGGGCAAGCTTTATTTTAGTGTTTTTCATTGGTTAAAACTGAATTGACGGAACCTGTGTTACTTGCTCCCCATTTCCAACGGAGAGAACCGAGTGTTAAAATTGCAAGTGTCGGCAATTGTAGGGTGAAAGATCTTTTTATTCCAGGTAGCAAACAACATTTTACACTCATATTCCTCTTAACAATACTTACCTATAGTCTTGCATAAAAGAATCCTCTTCACTGGGCGATGAGAAATTGTGATCTTTGAGAATGAAGGGCCACTGATGAGATGACGGAAATATTGCTCCCGATAGGTCACTTTGATAGGTCAATGACACGCAGGGCGGAGGACACGAGCACATGACAGGTTTCGCTGTGTGTTGACATGTTTTTGTATAAATTTGTTATATCTTCCGTAGAGAAGAAACTGTTAAAATGTGTCACAACTTGGCTAAAGTTAAATCTTTTAACGAGTCTAGTGGCCCATGGGGCCGGCGCTTATCTCGGGATTCGGTAGTACTAAGCGGATGAGAATCTTTGACTCCCCCTGGACGGGACACTAATCCATCGCAGATAGGCTCCCAGCAGACGCTGGCACTCGTTTACCTACCCCGGGAGGATGGAAAGCTGAGTTGGCTTAGGCGGAAAAGAAGGTCACACAAATATTCGAATC
>JAOTRI020127847.1:0-11639 GCA_028564885.2 Zoanthus sanctaehelenae
TTCAGCGATCTCCAATGTTTGTCTGAGTCACGCGGGGGGTCTCATGAGACGTGATCTATTTATAGTAACTACGCGCTGCGCTATTGATAACGCCGGTATTATATAATAGTCTACATAAAAACAATGAAACCGACAAAAGCATCACTTCTAACGTAACGGAACAGAGTTAATTCCACAAGTGAAGTTAACATGCTATTTTAAAGTGTGAAAACATCAGGCTTACTTCTTTGCGATAACTTAACATTTCATTGGTGTTTAAGCCTTTCAATCTCAATTGAATTACTAAGTTCTCCCAACTTGTTCCCATACTTTTCATTGAACAAGTTTGTGAGAATTTCACTTTTAATCATGTGTACGGTTATTAACCCTTTCAGTCCCAATTGAAATACTAAGTTCTCCCAACTTGTTCCCATACTTTTCATTGAACAAGTTTGAGAGAATTTCACTTTTAATCATGTGTACGGTTATTAACCCTTTCAATCCCAGTTGAATTACTAAGTTCTCCCAACTTGTTCCCATACTTATCATTCAACAAGTTTGAGAGAATTTCACTTTTAATCATGTGTACGGTTATTAATCCTTTCAGTCCCAGTTGAAATACTAAGTTCTCCCAACTTGTTCCCATACTTTTCATTGAACAAGTTTGAGAGAATTTTACTTTTAATCATCTGTACGGTTACTAACCCTTTCAGTCCCAGTTGAAATACTAAGTTCTCCCAACTTGTTCCCATACTTTTCATTGAACAAGGTTGAGAGAATTTCACTTTTAATCATCTGTACGGTTATTAACCCTTTCAGTCCCAGTTGAATTATTAAAGTTCTCCCAATTTGAGCTCATATTTTTCATTGAACGAGTTTGAGAACATTTCACTTTGTCTTCAGTCTTCAATAGTTCGCTTTGTTTGATCAATTCTCATTTTCTCATTACCAAACGTCTTATTTTGTATTTGTTATGTAAGGAGAAGTTGAGTGTTGATAACTGACTGGGAGTGAAAGGGTTAACTGAGTTCCTTATTTATCGTGTAACTTGAACCAACCTTGCTAGTCTTTTTTAAAGCTCTGTTGAATTTGAAGCAATTTTTCGAAGTTCCTAAAAAAAGGTTTAGACCTTTAAATGAAAAACAGTAAAAATAAAAAATCTTGTCCTGTCACTATTTAATGTAAGTATGACATTGTTGATAGTATTTGAAGTATTTTATACTTTTAGTTGTCATTGAAAAAGTTACTAGTGTGCAGGACACAAAACCAACGTTGTATTTATTGAAACACCGACTTTATATTTTTTAAGTACTCATTTCCCTCAATTAACCGCAAAAACCTTGAAAAATGTTTTAAGACCAGGATTCGACATGGCTCAAGCAGTTTAAGTTAATATAAGACGCTGTCTCTTTTTACACGACCTGGTCATTCAGCTATTTAATAAATCATCCCTAAGCGACACATTTTACAAGTATATATCTCTAAAACATTAGGGCGTATACTTTAAGATATTTCCGATGAATAAAAACACAAGTAGTTCTAAGCTCGTGTAGAAAGCACAGGAAGCGGTGCTCATGCATATTTTTTTCATGTTGGTGAATCCGATCTCCCAAACCGACACTATTTACAAGTTACGTTTAGAATATGCATGGTATATATATGTTGATCATCATTCTAAATTCTTTGCAATTGGTTGCCCTATTGTTCCAGAACAATCGCTTTTGTATCAGAACACATGGGCAACCAAGTTACGTCAGAATTACTCAAGATGGCGGCGCCCAGGAAATTTGAAAGCCAAAATAAGCGTTTTTCGAATTTATTTTTTCGAATACAAACGTTTTCATTGGAAAAAGATTGAGCAATTCCAATTGTAAACATTATGTTCTATGGCTTAAAGTTATTTTGTTGTTTTAGTGGAGATTCCCTTTAAAGCTGTACTGATATCATCTGCAATTGATTCCATGGCTAGACATAAGACTCAAACTGGACATTAAAATCCTCAATTCAAAGCCAGAGATAAATCCGCCATGTTTGGTCGCTCGCCCCAGCCCTAGAGGCTGTACCAAAAGCCTACAAATCGGATCTCGTGGTAGTTCAAAAAGATTTAACAAACTATCGCACTTTTTCCATTTAAAAACTTACCCTACGCAAAACTCCTAAATTATTCTAAATTATAAGTATCAAAATACTTGCTAGTAATTAAAAAACAGTTGGAACTTTTCTTTCGAATTTTCTCGGGATTTATGACAATGCGTCACATGTACAGTTACTGTCTTTTCGAGCGAATTAAAGTAATTAGAGTAACATTTTTATACCGTAGCATTAAGAAAGCACCAAGTATTACCTCTTTTTGTCTATGCTTAAAACAAGTTTATTGTCTTACTGAAGTATACTGTGTTCTCCTTTTACCCAGTCCTTCGCCTTTTCACACCTTCTGATTATGCCATTTCGCTTTTTGCTATTTTCGCTTTCTTAAGTTTGCTTTTTGCATTTGCTTTTAAAACTGAATTTGAATAGTAATTTACAATTTAATTCTTTATCATTGATTTATTTGTCCAACCTGACAGTTATTATCTATTTTTCACTTAATGCTAAATCTAGTTAATCTTTCGGGCTTCTTTTGGGTTTCCTTGCCACTTTTCATTTTGTATTTATGTCAATTTATAGTCTCTTAGGCAAAGTCATAAACTGAACTGAGCTGAGCACTTTCGAGCTTTTTCATCATAACGGTCATAATGTGTTTGCATTTTCTCACGTCTGTGTATGAGACAAAGTTGACTGACGCTCCAAAATTCAAGCTTACTAGACATGAACGCGTCGCGTAAGGCTATTTTTGGCTTTTAATATTAAGATGATAAAGTGTGTTTTTTTTTTATCTTATCTTGCAGCCTTTCTTTTATGAAGTTCAAATTTCTTTTTCGGGGGCCTGTAGCTTATAGTTGGTACATAACTAAATGCATTATCCGGTGAGCGCGTACGTGTTTCGCTTGACAGAAGTTTTCATTTTATTTGTTGCGGTGTCTGTTGTTTTGTTGTGGTTTGCAGGATCTTCGTCTTGTGGTTGGCAGTTATTTGGGTATTTTTGTGTGTGCGTAGTGCAGCTGTAAATTATTTTATTTTATATATGTTTTACATCATTCGTAGTTTATGGACGTTTGGTGTCGCTTACTCTGTAAACAGAGCTATTGCTTCTCCTCTGCCAAAAAGCGGGGAGAAAGCCAAGGGTTGTATGGGGAGTTCATGGCAGCGGGTAGAAACTGTGACTTTGTTTGCAGACTAAGTGGGGTCTACCCAGATTTGAGAATTCGCATTTAATGTCGTCGAGAGCTCAGTTGTTTAAAAGTTAATTAACGCTAACCCAGGATGTAAGTTACTATCTTATATTTTCGCTCTTAATCTTTCGGAAGGGTCGGAATTGACCTGTTGATTTGGGATTGACAAGTTTTTTTGGAAAATCTAAGGATTATTGTCTTTTTTGTCCTAAAAGAAGCAATTGTTGCTGTAAAAAGTGTAATCTTTGCTTCATTCAGGATTGAATTTAACCCACCGACCAGAGCTCACATTTTTGCATTGTAGCTGAAAAACAAGATGTTTTCTTGTGTCGGTTTTTGGGTGTCTTGCACGGCGTCGGATTGTCGAGTGCAACGGTAGCCGCTTCCGTCAAATGTCTGCAGCGAGGTTTATTTATGCTGGCGGGAAGGAATTATGTTCCGGTGGACATACTGTAGTGTTATCCGTCAGTTGGAGCAACTTTCGAATACCCCGACACTGTGGTTAATGTAATTCTGCGCATTTGTTTTTATAGAAGGAGCAATGCGCAGAAAGAATCACCATGTCATTAAAGGCAGTGTCGGGGTATTCTAGTTTTATGCATTTAATTTAGTGATGGATTATACGCCGTATAAAAAAGAGAGAGAAAACTTACTGATGTTTCTGATTTTTCCGACGTTAGTCCTTGGGGTTTCATCATCTACACTGTGTACAATTTACATATATTTATTTTAGAATCACAGTCTCTCTTTTTGGTTTTATGTATGGCTGTTATGTGTGATGTTGAGAAGTATGCACAATTTAAATAAGAATTAACAACCTTGATAACAGAAAGTGAGGCTTAAATCGCTCAAAAAATGAGAGTAAATTAAAAACAATCGATCTGAAGCTGACATGAAAATGCGAAGAAAAAAATATGGTGGGAAACACAACAAGATGCATCTTATTACTAAGTAGTAAACTAATACTCATGGCCGAATTAAGCTCATTACTCTTATTTCTTTGGCTGCTTTTGCCTCAATTTGTTCTTCGGAATTTCTTTCTTATTTCTGTAAGTGGTTTGAAACAATGAGAAATATCGAAAGAAACATACAAGGCATGAAAAAAATGTTGCTGATCGCGCAAGGAACTTTTAGTGTTACATGAATACGTTTTTTGGGACAATAGTAGATAAGCCATAGGAGGCAGAGCAGGATGGGGGCATGAGGAGACTGAGCCCAACCCCCCCTCTCCCACCCTCCACCACGTTTCGATGCCAAAACGTTTGCTAAAGTATTATATAACAATGAAATATGAGTAACTTTAGTTAGATTGAGTCGATTTATCGGCTTCGCGAACCGTAAAGATTGAGCTACTTTGGAAATAGACATGCCTATACACTGCCATAAATCATTTACGGACACACTCAACCTTATTAACATTGCAAAGACATTTTCCTCTGCAAATTACCTACACAAATCGGGCACTTTGGAAAATTTGACTAGGGTTGCGAGTAAAGTCGTTTTAGTTCACAAAAAAAATGTTGATAACAAAAACTTATTTATTCAAGTTATTGTGCATCGTTAAAAACTGAACGAAACACTGGCAAAATGTTTTCATTTTTTAAATGGCTGGCTTTTTTTCTTCCTTCTTGGTCTGTGATTCGCTTTATTTTAAGACTTTTGTTTGTCCTTTTAGTATGCGGCTTCACAGAAAGATTGTTCTCGATGTCCAGTAGACTTTTCAGAAGCTTAATAAATTGCTGTTGTCCCTTAAATCTGTATATAAACACAAGGGACGTCGATGCTCTATCCGCCACCTCGATTTACAGCTTTTCCAAGAACTTTCACATCTGCTATGCATCCTTTTCTTGTGAGAAAGTGACGAATAACCCCTGTTCTTTGCTTTGGCCTCGGCAAGCGCTTAAGTAATTATAAAATTTGACCATACCTCGTTAATACGGGCAATTTGTTGTGGCCCGTGGGGACCGTATATTAACGGGTTTCCAATGTGTTCTTATTTTTATCCAATATTAATTAAGCTGAAAACGTTCTAATGAATATTCTTAGTTTCGGGAATAGCAGTGACATAGAATTTCCGTTGTTAAGATTACTCTGGTATTGAAAAATCCTGAAAGGTGATATCAAAAATACAATACAAACACCAGTAATGAAACATATTTGTCGTTTTAATATTTCCTTGTATTTTTGATAAAACTTCGATGGCCAAATAACAAGAGTCTATTTGAAAGGCAATAGATATGTATATGGTTAGACTGCATTATAGCAATAATTTTATTATATATAAATTCTTTGACTTTGTATAATTTTGACTTTTTTTGCTATACATGTTATCAGCAATGTATTTTTTTCCTAAACATGCAAAATTATATTCTTAACAAAATCGGGCCATTACTCATTTATACTGAAAATATTCTTAAAATTGTGTCAAACAAATATATCTTAATTACTAGTTATAATTATACAATGTTTTCTTGTGGGAAACCGTAAAATGTACCACGCGTTACTTTATTTTACTGATATTCATTCAAACTCTTAAAGTCGTTTATTAAAGTATTGCTAGCCTGAATTTTCCTGGCAAAACCACGATTAATTATATGCAGAGACCATCCCTGTCAAAATCGCTTCTCTTAACCGTAAAATAAATCCTTCTATAGTTCTAAAGATAGCGGTCAGGCCGTAAGGTAACTATTATTAGTATTATTGTGTGCTTATGAATAACTTTTACATTCGTTTATTGATAAGGTAACCTTTTCAATGTTTCTCTAATTTTTAATTGTCTGAATAAGACAAATTCTGTTATTTCACTAAATAATGCCTTGTTTGCTAATTTTTCTATAAACCGGCCATACTATTGATTTTTCAAAAACCCGAAGGAAGGAAACAAAATTTTGATATATATTCAATGTTCAAAACTGGTTTCAAATGTGTTTATTACGGCGGCAGATGCTATTATTTTTTTAAATATGCATAACCAGCTGGCCTTGGAACAGTGAAAAAAACTGCATATTTATATTTTTGATTCTTTATCACAGAGAATTCGGTTTCTGAATTCGTAAATCGTTAAAACATTAAATTCTAATATTAAACTGATTAAATGTTTCAAGAAAGAGTTTCAGTATCATATGCGCGCTTTTTTATAAGATCCAGTAAATTTGCCGACTGAGCTCATTGTCCTTTTGTTTTGCTGTATTAATTTCAACTTTATCTTAATTTGTTCTTTTTTTTCTTTGAGCGGTGATAAAATGATGGAAAATATTGAAGTAATAAGACAAGGCGTTGAAAAACAAAGTTCTGATCTTCTGAGAAACTTTTAGTATATCATGAATACGTGTATTATTTGGGACAATATATTGTTGATACACTAAATGTGAAACGGTGCCTCTGCATGCAGTGTTTTTACTCTCCACATTTCAAGATTCAGTAAAGTTTAAACTAGAAACATATTTATATTTTTCCAACCTCAATCTGAGCCTGTTCTTAAATTGATCTATTAAAATTTTAATCCAATATAAGCCCCACATGTTTTTATAAAGTTGTCCTAATTTAAAAAAACGTGTGTGAATGTTTTGATAAACATAAAGTTTTTTCATTAATCCATGTTTCGAAGATGCTTTCTTCATGGTCATGCATTGACGCTGCATAGGAACAAATTTCAGTTGTTCTTTTTGATTTCAATAGTAGTGAGTTTCTGCGGTCTTGATATTTTTATAGCTGTGTGTCTACTGATTAAAAATACAAATGTATAGTGCCGACGTTTTGTTTTAATGCTCTGCCAACAAATTTCAGTTACAGTTATATGACAAAAGTTATTTAGAGATAGCTCAAGAGATGAGAATATAAAACTCAAATAAGATAGTTACTTCAATTTAGAGGCATGTATGCTCACATATATACATATTCTCAAATAATAAAGATTTGCTAAACCAGTGTCATTTTTGACAAAAGAACCATTAATTATTGGCAGAGATAAAATTTCTTTCTTTTAACAACATTGAAAAAACAATTTTTTAAAAAATCTTTATTGAGTGTTTACAATAGTTATCTTACTATACTATAAGGCAAAATCAGAAAAAAAATGGCATTCATTCAAGGCCTCAAATCACTTCATTAAAACGTTTTTTCAAATGCCATAAAAACTTCAGTTGCTATCGGTTTTACATAAATTTTTTGTAATTGCTTTGCGCCCAAAGGCTTGAATATAATTTCGTCGCATTGTTTGAGGTTTATCAAGTTATAGTATTGCTGAGGAAGCTTTTTAAGTCAGTTTTTTACAGTTAAAGCTATAAAATTAGCGGGCTCTCTTCATTTCTTCCGATTTCGATCAGATGTAAACTGATGTTTTGAACCTCTAGTCTCTACCTTAGTTATTTTTAGCGGTCTACTCGTCGTCCAGGATCATGCCCTTTACTTTAATCAACATGCCTTTGTTTGAAGTAGTATATTTGTCGTTGTTTCCAGCTATTTTTCTCAACTCGCTTTCTTTATTCTCGTTTTGATCATTTTTCTGAGCAGCTGCCAAATTGTTTGTCGCTTCCTCCTTGTTCGCCGAAACTGTACTGCTGTTTGCGGATTCTTGCTCAGTGTCAGAAATATCGGACAATTGCGAGTTTTTTTGTTCTCTTGTTATAGTATCATCCAAAAAACGGGTGGCGAGCTCGATTTTTCTGGTAAATTTGCTGCTATATTCAAACATTTTTTGGGATTGAACTGCAGTGAATGTGTCAAATTGTTCTTTCTCGCTTATTTCATCAAGAATCTGGTATGGCGTTACTTTGTTTTGGTTCATAAATTTCGGTTTGACATGAGTAGCCTGCTTGTTTTCCTTTCGACTCGAAGTTCTTTCGGTGTTTTCCTGTTCGGAAATTTGTCTTTCTTTTAATACGGAATTGTGTGTGTCGTCTGTCTCTGGCGTGTTAACATGCTTTATTTGCATTTTATCGGTTTCGGAAAGCGTTATATCATTCTTATTCTTGTACTCTGTTTCAGGTCTTTCCACCAATGTTGTGCTAGAATTATCTTCTTCCAATTTAACATGTGAACTCGCGTCATTTTCTAGCCTTTGCTGAGAATTGATGGTTGTTATGGAACTTGTTAATGAAGTGTTCTCATTTCTTCCCCATCCTGCTGACCGCGTTCGCGACGATCTGACTTGCGGTTGATAAACGAGAGGGTTTGCTAGCTGATCTCCCACGTGGCCATATTTCTCTTCAATTTTACCATGATCCGAGTCGTCAACATGAAAAACTTTCAATTCGCCGACATCTTGTAGCATCTTGACTGTGCTCTCGGATACCATATAAATAGTCGGTTTAAGGCACACGGTTTCGTGTGATGTACTTGACGACTGAATAATGATGGCTTGTGAAGGGCTACATCCCATTTTAGCAGCGACTCGTAAACTTTGTTTAAAAGAAAATTTTGCTTTCATCAATAAATAAACCCAAAAGCAAGTCTCACTACAGAAGGTATGCGAAATCAGTTTTTCAGAACGCCTTTGAACTATATATCATTCAAATTGCTTTCAACTCACCAACTATATAGCCAAATTGTAGATTGTTTCTTCATCAATTACGTCAAAACTATAAAGAGACATTTGTGATTTTGTCTCATGTGGGGATGACTACCACTCGAGTGGTCAAAGCAGCTGTAATTTCCTGCGGTCTTCGAACGATTTTTTTCACCTGCCTTTATTTCAATCGTTATAAGATTTTTAGATATTTTCTCTTTTCGTTGAATATGAGCAGGAAATTTCTGCCAAAGGAAAAGAGGCTTAAGTACATCTTCCTCATTCAGAATATTAACATCTGATTTGCATTTTTACAACCGAACAACTCCATTCTGAGTAAATAATCTTAATCTATATCTATAAAAGCATAAATAGAAAGTAGCAACAAATCATAATAGTTTATATTATAGTAGTTGTTATGTTTTAATATTATTTCTAAATGTTCCTCAAGAAAAAAAAAATCTTTTAAAAAACATTAAAGGATTTTCTTGATATTGGTTTGGTTTTCGACTTGCCATTTTATTAATATTGTATAACTATAACACTATAGGTTAGCAGGTATAAAGATAATCTATTTTCTAGTTCAAATACACTTCATCTTAGGTGTACAAAACTGACAAGTGAAATTGCGTTTTTTTCTTTTCTCAAGGCAAACCTCGATTTAAATAGAAATGGCTTGGGACGAAAGGCTGTCAGGTTGATTTTGGGCGTCGTATATAAAACATTTTACATTTTCTGATTGAATTTCTGTTTTTCGTTGTATTTTTTTAAATTTACCATCTGTTTACACACGGTTATACTCCAAACATTTGGTCCAGTGAAAACTATATCTTTGTGACTTGTTATTGTTTTGAGATATGATACGAAATTTCGCAAAATTTGCAATCTAGATAATACGAAGTAATAAACTGGCCATTTGCTTGAGCAAAGCTTGTTGTACATTAAGTCTCGCTCTCAGCTTGCAAACTTTTGCACCTTTCAAAAACAGATAAATTGCTTTATGACATAAACTCTTATATTAGCAGAATTAGGTCTCTGTCGCCTATAGACAAAGGTTTTGTACGATCGTTTTGTACAACAAAAATTGACACGTTCAACCCTCAGCAACACAATACTTCTTGTTACTCGACAGACTGCGAAATTTCTTCATTTTAATAAATCCTTTATTTTCTACCTAGCTATATCTTAAACAAGCTTGCCAAACATATTTAACTACATGAATTCCGCTTTTTTCGGCAAATGCTGAAATGAAATATTTGCATATTGGGTCGATTAATGCATGTAACTCCCACGCATTTTAGAAACCTGAAACTGAATTTTTCACTAAAGTATAAATTATCATGAAAAGTCGAAAAAGGTTTGATGCTTGAAACTCCAATCTTCTAAATAGTAAATATACTTCAAATTATGACAATGTTCAGTGCATCCAAAAATATAACAAACACACGCAGGGTTCCAAAGTTTTAAAATTCCTTCTGAGCGGTAAATCAATTATTCGTTACGATTTAAATTTTGTCAATTCTGGCATGCTAACGAAGATTTCAATTTCATTTTTATGATCTTTAATTTGAACTTTTGATTAAGTTTAATTTATTTTTAAACCTACATAATAAATAGTTGTCCTACTTGTCGTAGTTACGCAACTTGAATGAAAGAGAAGTCTTCAGCAAAACAATAACAGCAATAACAAATTTATAACTGTTTCTCCAGTTATAAGAATTTTTAAAGATTAAAAATCTAAAAATGTCTCGACGTTTCGGATATAACTCTATCCTTCTTCAGGAGAAGTGATCTATAAATATATACAGCTAAAAGGGAGTATTTAAGTGTTGTTTTAAAAATTTACACGTGAATTATCTTTTAGCTGTATATAAACCTCGCATAATTGTTTATAGATAACTTTCCCTGAAAAAGGATTGGGTTATATCCGAAATGTCGAAAAATTTTTAAATATAATTTTTAAAAATTTTTAACTGGAGAAACAGTTCTTTTATTCACATAAAAGGTTTTAATATAAAGTCAAAACCCAGTTACAAACAGATGATTTTTAACAATAAACAATAAATTTATTTCACCTTCAATATACAATTACAACTTTTGTTGATATTTTATAGATTGCAAGTGCAGGTCACCTGTGATAATGGCTAAAAAAAACCGGATGCCTTTATCAATGAGAAATGACAAAAATTAAAGGTTGTTCGATTGTCCGTGATAATAATACAGGCTCAATGTTCTTATTTCATTCTCCACTTAAAATTAAAAGATTTTGAGTTTATACTGAAAAACAACAGAGTATTTTTCTGGCACCTATTTCATACACATGCATATGTTGTGAACAGTTTAATTTTTGATGGACGGTCAACAATGAATATATGTAAGGTATTGTAGATCGGGAGGATGTCTTTGGCGCAGGCGGTAAGATTTCAGCTACTTTTCAGCAAAAAGATCCCCAGTTCACACCTTTCAATCCTTGGCATGGCTTTCTGGGGTGGGTAAATGAGGACAAGCGTTTCCTTGGAGATATAAACCTTTGATGCCGGATTTAATAGTGTCCTGTCCATTGGGAATCGAATAATCTCCTCGACATAGGGCAGAATCGCCGGACATATGACGTCACGCATGGGTTATTTGCATGCATATTATTATTCGGTCTTTGCGCTTCTCGCTCAAAACAAACTATAAGCAAAATGGTGTCAAAATCCCAACTTCGGACTTTTGCATACGTAAATTTCAATGATCAAACACGCGCTGGAGACCCTTCAACATGCTGCACTCAGCCGCATGTGTCTATTTTAAAACTAGATCAAATTATAAAATAATTTAAATGGTACGCGCGTTCTGATTGGTTGAAAAACCGTTTTACATTATAGTATGTAAACACG
>JAOTRI020127858.1:0-11639 GCA_028564885.2 Zoanthus sanctaehelenae
ACATTTTTATTACCAAATTGTTTCTTTAGAAACACCGACGCAGCTCAAACTAGCTTACCGCTAGTTATTTTTCTAAAACGATATAGGAACTTTTAAAAGTAGCCCGAGTAAACGCCTGTATAGCTGCAGGCGCCTAGTCGAGTTAAGAGAAAATGAATTGCATTGAACTTGAAAACAATCAAGTACGTATTTAGGTCTCTGTCAGTTTCTCCTAGAAAAAGCTTAAAAAAACTTGATTTAAAGTTTAATTCCAAGAAGCTAAAGGCTCTGGAGCAGCAATGTCGCCAGTCAGAATGCAAATCAAAAATATATTTTACAAACTCGCCCGCGTAAGTAGAGAAGAGAAACAACCTGGGAAGGAGATTAGCGGCTGTTTTTTGATAACAGCATTTTAGATGCTCCCTTTCGTAAAGGGATGAAATCTTTGTTTGATGAAAAATATTGTAATACTGTAACATTTGTATAGCGCATGTATTAATATTAATACTAATGTTACAGTCTGGATTAGATGAGTTAGAACAGATCAACAGCAAGAACTTTTAGAGTATCTTAACTGGATATGAGTCGCAGCATTGGACTTTCAAAGACTTTGTTATATATTTATTTTTGTTATAATTTTATTTTGCTGCTTTTTCCTTACAGGAAGTGGCTCGAAAGTAACAAAAGACAAATCTTCTTCGAAGAACATTGATCCTAAATCGCATTCATGGACAAGTGACGCCATAGAAAGAATTGTAAAGACCTGGAAAAACACTGGGCGACTGTCACAAAGTAGTTCAGTGGATAATTCAGACTCGGACAGTAGTCAGAGCGTAGGGCCTGGTGACCAAATCAAGGACGTAAACTGTCCCAGTAGATTACAGTTTTTATAACGAACAAACTGCAGTTCGTGTAGCCGGACTGCTTTAAAACCTGTTGGGGGAGGGGTTGTGATTTAGTCGGTGCTTTGTAATACAAACAAATTTTAACTGATAAGTAATTAAACGAGCGAAGAGAATCGTACTTGTTCCTCGATCTGGTAACATTAGGTTTTGAGGTACTGAGCATATTGTTATATACACTAATTTGCTATAGCCTATCAAAATATATCTAACCATTGAAACGAGAACAATTTTTATTGTTTCCCATCGCTGTGAATTGGCGACGTAAGATAAAAATTTCATGGGCTAGGGGGGGGGACATATGCGAATGAAACGCAAAATATAAGCAATGAATCGCCTAAATGTATTTGACGGGTTAGCGATCTCAGGCTCCTACTTTCCTGTCGCGAGAATTTACCAGATGTGGACAAACCTAGTAAAATCCGTATACAAACCATAAGACCACCAAGCCATGAGCTGTTGCTTGTATTAAGCGGAAATTAGCTTATAACTCCCCCTGGCAGGACATTCATACATCGCAGGATACTCTCGTGAAGAAGATATTGTTCACTTCAATGTACTTAACTAATACAAGGAGGTAAAGCTTAGTTATCTAAAGGTCTTGAATAATTTTTATTTACATCGTCAGTACTTACAAGAGTGTGTCCACACGGCGCAATAACAACGCTTCACCAAATTTTTACAAACTTTTGATCTTCATTTACATGTAACAATATGTATCTTTTAAGAACTTAAAAAAGCTCTGGATTAAAATCGTGTAAGAAAAAACGAAATATTGCTATGAGGCATTCTTGTCAGTGAAATGAATTTGAGAGAAATATATAGATTTGTCAGAAATAAATTCAATTGAAAAATCAAAACTTAAGCGTTGGGTATTTGGTTTTTAGAGAGCATCACACGAAAACCGTTGAAAGGGTAATGAAATGTAATCAGTTTCTATTATAGGGCGTTTTCATTTACGTCACGGCGGCCATGTTGTTGTACTCTTAACAAAAGAATTTTGACTATTTCTTTTGTTTGAGACACCAAAATGGCCGCAATGTCTATTGTCTTTTATATCTCTTGAAATTGTGTCAAAACGATCTATAGATTTTTTATGTCAGGGTCTCCAAAACCTGGAGGGAACTTTCAAATATAGATAGCATATGGTTACTAGAAGCGTACGAGAAGCCACTAAAATGTGCATTGACAGTAAGTTATTATAGGGCATTAACTTTCATTTCTGCCATTCATCGAAATCGCCTGAATGTTAAATGAAATGAATCGCCCTTTTTTTGGCAGACTAATTAGTTTTTTGTGACTCGAGTTCTACTCTCCTTGTAAAATGGGCAATGATTGCTTGGTTTCATTTGAGGTATTTGGCCGTCTTGACGCTCTTTAATGTTTTTTTGCTAGTGTATTTTTTTTATTTACAAAATCATTTCAGTACGACTTCTGCTTTCAAAATTTTTTCCCGTCATGTTCGAGATTTAAAACTGGCAAACACTCATGCAAGGTGATCTCCAAAATATGGCTTAGCGTTTTGCTTTGTCATATCTGCAGACTATAATACACTTGACTACATAACACAGCCAGAAGAGAGTTTCTCTAAATATATCTACAAAAACATTTGGAAATTAAACACCCGCGCACCCCCCACCCACCCCCCTCTCCCTGTCTTCCATTCCCTTGCGTACAGGCTTTCCCTCTCCTTCATAATTCTGGATTCGCCTGTGCATGGACAGGAGCTTCGTTTAAGTAGAATTCTGCCAGAGTCAGCTGTTTATGTCATTTGGGGCGTTATTAACATTGTATTGGAAACAAACATGCTCATGTTTCCACAAAATGTAATAGGTCAGGTCCGTACAAAGGGAGGGGGGAGTGCAGTGGGTGCGCACCCCTCCCCCTGCTGTAAAGGTCCATAAAGTCTACTCGATTATAAAAGTGAATAAAAAGTATAAAGTACGTTCGAAAATGATTATCAGGCATATACTTGTACAAAATCTTGTAATTTTTATGCTGACTAGGGCCCGGTTGTTCAAAGGCTG
This sequence comes from Zoanthus sanctaehelenae, assembly GCA_028564885.2. Lineage (NCBI taxonomy): Eukaryota > Metazoa > Cnidaria > Anthozoa > Zoantharia > Zoanthidae > Zoanthus > Zoanthus sanctaehelenae. Next base: position 2,909 of record JAOTRI020127858.1, read on the forward strand.
GTTAATTTAACCGTGGTTTAAGCTAAAATTCAAACAGAGATTTCTTCTTTAAGAAAAGGTAAACTGTTATTTATGAATACTGTTTGGATTATTTTAGGAAATGTCTTGTTAAATTCCAAAACTAGAGCTAAAATCTCTCCTTGTAAGATTGGAAACAAGATCGTGGGTTGTATATTTAATCCTGGGTTAGTGCTAACCGGCTTTTGAACAACTGGACCCTGAGCGTACGAAAATTTTGATAAAATGACGTCATGGATGGTCCCAATTTTTTTTGTCCTCCCCACAGCAATTTATGGTTACCGGCGAGTAGCTGTAAGTAGGTACCTGTAGGTAGGTACCTGTAAAGGCGCAATGCTTGATGGTTGCACAAAATTACGACTAACCTCCCTGATTAAGACAAAATTGAAAGACCATGTTTTTCATACGTGAAGCTTTGTGATGTTCAAAAAAGATCTTTCCAGATTTACCAATAAACAACCATGTTTTAAAAATCAAAGCTTCCAGTCAGTGAAAAGCAAACCGTCAAGTTTTGTGAAGAGAAAACTGGTTACATGTTTCTCCATAAAGCTAAACAAATATACTGAGAGAGTTTTGGTTGTTATAAATATTTTTGTTCCTGGGCAATTTTAATTTTAAAAGGAATAGAAAACAAACAGCGGTTGCAAACATAATAGACAACTTTTGTTCTAAAAAATTATATAATTATACTTGGCGTTTCGTATGTTACAACATGGAACTTCATAAGTGACGGTTAAATCTACTACAAAGAGCTTTTTTAAAAAACAAAGAGAGGCACTGGTGACAAGCTAAGAAAAGCATAAACAAAAGAAGTAATTGTTCTGGTATGAATAAACAAAGAAATTTTTTAGAACAAAAGTTGTCTATTGATTATGTTTGTAACCACTGTTTGTGTTTTTTTCCTTTTTGGCTGTTATGTTCTTGTATTCTCAACAATTCTAAAAAAGATCTTTTTGCGTTTTAAGTTTGGCAAAAACACTGTGCAGGTGTCTAGCTTGTTAGATTCCTGCGCAAAGTCGGCTTTGTATTACTATTGCTTTTTGATGTCGGCGTTGGCTTCCTCGTTGCATAAGGTCCCCAAACTTGTTTTCGTGTCGACGACGAAAACGTTAAATTGTTAGATAACACTGTGGTATAACCATATGAACCAGTCTACCACGAACTTTAAAATCCTTATATTGCCTTTTTTTAACTATTAGATAAAAAGTTCCACCTTTCTGTAATACTAAATTTAAAAACTTAAGCAGATTTTCGCGGTTCTTGTTACGTTTTTTGAGTTTCAAAACGTGCAAAAACGACAATTTAGGAACAGCTGTCATTTTTGACCGAGCATAAATTTCATGTGAATTCCTGGTGTAATGACGTAATAAGGTACTTCTGCAGCTTCCGGTTCAATACTAACATACCTGAAAAAAGCTAGTTTGGCTAGCCGAAATATAGTAAGATGAAATAATAATCAAATGATATTAACAACGAGAACACGGAGGGTCGTGGGTTCAAATCCCATCTGGGGCTCGGATTTTTTTCCGAGCATCTTCTCGTTGTTAATATCATTCGAAATATAGTAGTAATTTTTTATTTACAAACGTCGTGTTGACTCCTTTGTTTGTCTCATTATTAGTTTTTCTAAGCCGAATATTGATATTAGTATCAATACTACAAAATTTTCTTCGTCTACGATTTAAAGGACTGCGAGAAATAGAGAAATTCAGTTTTAAGTAATTTATTCTGTAAAATACTAACGACAACGAATGACGTCTGTCTACTTACGTCACAGGTACCAGTCCCCTGAGCTCGGTCAGAATTTGAATTTCCAATTTGACTACCTTCTTTTGAATATCAAAAAGCATGCTTAGGCTCGGAGTTTTTTTGTTCGTTTATTCAAATTCTGGGATCAATAGTTTTCATTTTGAGATTAAAAAATAAACGAGTAGTTACTTTAAGTGCACAAACATTTGAAGGACCTGTCTTAAATTAGGCAGCTCTGATATTTTTACCTGAAACGGATACGTTTGGATGGTCCAAAACGACTAGCTGTGGACGCGGAAGTTTTTGAAACCTCAAAAATAGTATTCTGTTTTTAAGTTTATCTGAACAATGTCTATCTTATCGCTCTATTTTTTTCAGAACTATATATTACAAAGTTCCATGAGACCACACGGAATAATTTTTATTATAATAACAAGGTTTATGTAATAAGAAAATCTAAAATTGATTTTTTGAACACTCTTGAAAGGTTTTTTTCCCTCTGGTTGAAATAATCACGAGTTTTTATAAAACTGTTTTTATATCACCTTTAGAATTCAACCATATGTTTTCTCGAGTGAATTGTTTTCTCTGACACGTTTCGCTTTACAAATTGAGACCTCTGGTCAGCTGTTTTCCAAATGATTATGCTCAGAAGAGCGAAAAAAAAAGCCGAGTAACCACGTGATCAAATTGTAAATTTTTTTTCCTGGGATCGCCATATTTTCTCTCACCATACAGTGTGTGTGTGCGAAGTTTGCATTGCTGCAAAGTACTAATTCTCCTAAAATTTGAAAGGTATCATTTTAATTTCGTAATGTTAACTATCAAGATCATTTACTTGAATCGTCCTTAGAGAAAGCAATTTTTCAAAAGCTAGTAATTTAACGTAAACATCGAGTTCATATGTTAATCAATAATTGTTCCACATAAATTATAGTTGTTGGGTTTTGCTTTAGCTTGCTCAGTGGTTTTCATTTAAAACGATTCTTTTGTGACCTTTATTGCAATCAGTCGTTTTGTGGCAATCTTCTAGAAAGCGAAAGGTGCAAGACAATATTGACTTGAGATCTATTTACTGCGAAAACTGATGTATTTTTTTGTAACATTTTGCAGATGTCTGAGACTTTAACATTTGGACCGGAATGGTAAGTGGACTGTTGTGATTTTCTGTCGTATTTTGTAGAAATATTTGCAGTTTATAGTCAATTTCTTATACTGTTGATTAATATAAAATTCAGGATTATTCAGAGGAATTGTGGTTTGTGAAGTTTAACAAGCGGAAACAGAAATCAGATGAACTGACGATTGTTTTTTTACGCAAGTTTTAATCCTAGGAGTAGTGTTTACACTGTTCCAGTAAAGCGTACCATTAAAAACTCCTTTAGAAAGACTAAATAGTTCGTGAAGTAATATGAAGCTCGTGTCAACTGTGCATTTTACTCGGGTCTCATATTTTTTGTTAATCTGAAAACACAACATTTCAAACTTTTGGTATATATGTTGCTTTACCCCAAAAAATAATTTTTAAAAGATCCATTAAAAGCAGACCTAAATTTCAGTACTATTTTTTTGATTTGGTTGTTTTTTATTTTGAAATGAAATAAAAACAATCCTAGAGTTGAGTGAAGCTGTTCTTTGTTGTTTTTTGGAGTAAATACAGAATGTCCTGCTACTCTTCATTGTTTTTTGAAATGTTAAAAGTTGTCATCATCTTTGTTGACTGTCCCCAGTTTTTCCCTTCTGGAGTTGGACATAAAGTATCTATAGGTTTTTAGGTAGTGTTATTTAATGTAATCAGTTCTACAAGGAATAAATATAACCACTAAAACTTTGCAGAGAAAATTGTGAACTTTGCTATCAGTCAGGTCTTATATGCTACCCAGATTTTTATTCTTGATTACACTGCTTATTTGTTTTTCAAGATTGAAAGATGAACAGTAATAATTTACCCACAGTTACAATAATATTTAAAATGTTTGTTTTTTCACAATCTACAGGCTTCGTGCTTTGTCAAGTGGGAATAGTGTCACATCTCCTCCTCCATCACCAGGGCCTAAGTACAAACTGGCTGAGTATCGTTATGGCAAGGAGGAGATGCTTGCCATGTTTACTGAAGAATCGAAGATTCCTGAGGCACTGAAATATTTTGACTTTATCATTACAAATGATAAACCTCAACTCCCTCTGTCCTTTATTCCGCTGTCTGAAGAAGAGCAGGTTTGGAATTACAGAATAATGTTAATCCTTTAAATGTTGTACTCCAAAACTATTGTAAGGGATTTCACTAGAATTATAATCTTACAAAGTAAAGTTAAACTAACCCTAATTATTTTTTCTGCCTCAGGATTCCAATAAAACATTGTATTTAAGCCCTTTTTGATAAGGGGTCTGATTTTTGTTAAATCTTCATTCTTCATTGCATTTTAAATTTTGAATTCTGTTATTTTGGTTTATTGTTGGATGGTGAAAGCAACAGAGAATAGTCACAAATTATATTGATAAGGCCAAATTATAATTGTATAGTATTTGAAATGATGTGATAATTATTTAGAAACCCAAAACAAAGTACAGTAGCATTACCTTAATTGCTGGACAATTGAGTACACCTGAATGTCAGCTGCATCCATTATTTTAAAAAAGTACTTTTCTCTCTATATATAGATTGTACTTGTCTGAATATTAAGAAAACAACTGTGATACTATCTCCTCATTTTAAATGAATAGCCTGAAAGCATAGACACACATCCAATGAATCTGATCAAATTGACGAGTGACACATACTTGTGAGGTGTAAGCCTCACAAACAGATGTTAAATTACAGTATATACAAATGGCATTATGTCTACAAACGAAACTCTTTGTTTAACTGTGTATCAGCATACTTTCATTGAAATGGGTTTTGTGTTGCATGAATCTGTGTTCATTAGATGAAATAATACTTGAACAAAAAATTATAATGTTAGAACAACATTGCTATGAATATGGAAGGTAATTGTTGTTTTTAATGTTTGCAGAGGTGCATTATGGGTTCTGTCAATAGTAATGCTGTGTTAAAGTTAATGGGGCGTGGAGGATCACGCGGTTCATCTAGAGGAGGAATTAGAGGGACGCGAGGTAAGCCATTGAAGGGTTCATTGTATTATTTGAATAAAATAAGATGAAAGTGTATAAACAAAAAAATGTCAATGGTACTCTAAAGCTCTAAATAATCACATGTACATTGATTAATGTTTGAGATTTTGCACTCTATATAAATGTTATTCCAGCCTTGCATGAAGGATGAACTTGCAACTGCTTTTTAAACTGCTTGTAATTTTGTAAAGTCTCAGCACAATGTTTTGAATGACAACTGCAATCATCATTTTACTTGTTCCCTTCATTCTTAGAAAAGTCTTTTCAACAACAAAAATGATACTTTATATGTATTTAATATATTAATTATAAAATATATATTTAAATATATTTAATTGGAAACTAGTGGTAGAATGACAGTGAGGTGAAAGTGCTCATTCTTCAAAGTCTGCAATAGACTTCAGAAGCTGCTTCTTGGTGAGACAGATGAAGAGAAGGAAGTAAAGGCTCCATACAAAGTGGCTCTAACAAAGCATGTTTAGTTTACCAATTCTGAGGAAAAGGAGGACTTAGCCAAACAGATTAAGCTGCACCAAATAGGATATTAAAGTGGTAATCCCTGCTTGTGCAGTGGCTTGAGTTTGCTCCTGGTTACTAGCAAAGTGAAGATGGCTACATCAATGAATCACTATCAAGCTCAGTAACTAATGCATGAAGATACTGGAGTGCATAGTTTGCTTGAATCTTCAAGATGTTCAACATCCATCTAATGCAATATGATTTTGTGGTTTACAAAGGAACTGGTCACTAGTGCCATCTTCACCATATGCCTGCTCCAGGAGAAGTAAATTGTCAACATGCTATTGTACTTTGCATTTATTTACCTGGAGGTCTTTAATTGTATGGCTAGTTGACTGGTATGGTGAGTGTTAGTATGGAGGAATGGGCTGTGTGCATTGTTTAGTAGATATACTTGGCTGCCCAGAGCTGCTTGCAGGTTAACAGTAGTGAGGAATGAATTTTTGTGTAAATGCTGGCATACATTAGGGCTCTGTATCAAGCCTGCTGCTCTTCATTCTTACGTTGAAGGTGCTGTCATGTAAGTTCTGTGGGGAGTCTCCTAGGAGCTCCTCTACCTGGTGGTCAGTCACTGTTGACTGACATGAGGGCTGTGTGGCAACTTTGTCAGGATGACAGTGTATAGCCTGACACAGTCTGTCCTCAACTATCTTATTTTGTAGATCACCATAGTCAGTAGTGTCATAAATTTACTTAACCTATATTAGGACAGTCCCTTGGACAGAGGCTCAGACCCTTGGGCTGTTGTCTTGTAAGCTTGAAGCTGTCCCTTAATTCATGGCCTCCCTAACAGGATTCTGAGAGACAATATGGGACTGTTAAAATGACCAGGTAATTATCCATAGGATAAGTTCCATGAATTGGTTTAACTTCTTTTCATTCGTATTTGAAGATTGTGAAACAGTGTCAGCCAGACTGGTTGAGGACATTATTCAACTAGTAAAAGTTTTGAGGGCTAGCATTACTTTAAAGTGTGTATGACATAGATTTTTTTTTTGGCATTTTCTCACATTTAGTACTTGAAAAAGACAAATTTGATATTTCAAGTCCTTAAAAAAAGCTAAATATGGTTTTTTGCATCTTGAAGATACAATTTTGTAGTAAAAATTTGTCCGGAGTCTGGGTTCTGGACCTATGACATCACATTGTTTGCAACTTGCATTATTCTGCTATCAGTATAGCTGGTATTTTGACAGCTTTCTTTATTTGGTGCTACGGCCATGCAATATCTTCCACTGTTTTTCTGTGTTTTACTCTCTATTGCTGTTTATTTTTCTTTTCTTCAAAGAAAAGTTGCAAACAATGTGATGTTACAGATGGTGTTCACGTGGTATTTTGGCCGTGTGGCTGCAGACACATTTTAGGCAAAAGTCAGCTTTTTCAACATGTAATAAAACAAAGAGATATGATTCCTGGTAGAAAATAGCTTAAGTTTATAATCAAAAAGTTTAATAAACTTCAAAAATAAAATCATTGCATATAGACTTTTTAAAACAGACAAGCTTGTTTTTGTTTTTTAGAAAACCCTGTCTTGTAATGGAAAATAATTCTTTTAAATGCCCTTTTGTGTTTGCAGTTTTCTATTAAATGGTGTTTTGTTAGCCCAAGTGTTCCTTTTTATAGTTCAATCTCTCTGTAATTAATCCTTTTCATTTTATTTCAACACTGTTGAACATTGTATTGCATGAGAATCGTATTACTGCTAACCATATGGTAAGAGCTAATGCCCATGTAATTTTTATTTGATGCAGGTCGTGGTCGAGGTGAAGGGTCAGGTTACACGCGGCAGTCGTCATTTGATGATGGGCGGGGAGATGGAGGGTTTGGGCATCTGCCTAATGATAATACAAGGCAGAGTTGGGGAGAGCCTAGATCGTAAGCATTGATTCTGTTTTTTATCTAGAACTCTTTTTATTGACTATATCTTTTTTAGTTGAAAAACATAAACTAGTCTACTAGTTGTGACTTTGTACAGGAATTCAAATAAAAGGTGATATTAACCCTTTCTCTCCCAATCAGTTATCAACCCTAAATTTCTCCCAACATAACAAAATAAATACAAAACAAGATATTTGGTAATGAGAAAATGAGAATTGATCAAATAAAGCAAACTACTGATGATTAAAAGTGAAATTCTCTCAAGTTTGTCCAATAAAAAGTATCGCCTCAAAATGGGAGAACTTAATAATTCAACTGGGAGGTTGAATACACAGATGATAAAATTACACACAATATGCAGTTACCAAAATGGCACATAATTATACACTGTAAACTCACTCTGTGTCAAATGATACTTAAAAAATATAAAATGGTTTCCATGTTTACATAACCTGATGTAAACACACGGGAGGTTGACGCGAAGCGGGAGTGGTTTCCAGCTTATCGAGTGTTCTCCCAACCTCCCAAGTGTTTACATCAGGTTATGTAAACACGGAAACCATTTTAAATTTCTTTTATAAAATAACTAATGAAAGAAGATGGAAACTGTGTTTACAAACTATAATGTAAAACGGTTTTTCAACCAATCAGAACGTGCGTACCATTTAAATTATTTTATGAAACTAATTAGAAGTTGCCTTTGTTTTGATCAAATGCTAGAAACAAAACTAGTTCTGCAGTTTAACATTAGGTAGCAGTGTTCAAAAATGACATAGGTATTGTTACTGAGTAAATAAGTATGTTTTACACAGTAGTGGAGATGAATTTGTATGCTGACATTTCGAACCAGAATCCTTCATCAATTCGCTCCAACAAAGGACTCCAATCCAAAACGTCAGCATATGAATTCATCTCCACTACTGTGTAAAACGTATTCATTTTTAAAAAGAACTGTTTCTATAGAAACATCGATGCAGCTTGCCATTTATGACATTGCAAGTGTTCACTCATTTTCATTAGACATATATTGTTGTTTTTTTTTGATAGTTTTATTCTAAAAGAATATTAATAATACTTTCAGGAGAGGAGGTTTTGGTGATCCACCAAGAGGACCCAGAGAGTCAGGTAGATAAGCTCTCACTGAAAAGATAATATTTATATTTATAAATATACAGGGTTGTCAATGAGATTTGACATTGATAATGATATTCTGAAAGTAGATACATATATGTAGCTTGTTTTTTTTTATTTTTATCTATTTTTGTGTGTGCTAGATTATCTAGAGCTTACACTTATGCTATTGAAAAGTGTACTTAACCCTCTGACTACTGGGAGGTTTTGCCATTTTGAACAATTTCTTGTATGAAAACGATCATTTGGCTTTCTCTAACCCATATAAGGCATTGCCATGGAAACATCCCACGTTGTGTAGTGC
>JAOTRI020127868.1:0-11638 GCA_028564885.2 Zoanthus sanctaehelenae
ATATTGCCAGGATCATTGCTAATGTTTTTATATATACACTTGAAATAAAATTCATGTGTAAATAAGCAGAAAAAGGTAATAAAATGCAAAAGATGCAGAGCACGATTCAACATGTCCGCCATCTTCGAGAGCATGCAGTCATTTTTTGCAAACCGGAGACGAAGTCGAGGGTTTGCATAACTGTCGAGAATTTTCCCAACCCCTCGAGTGTTTACATCAGGCTATACAAACACTGAAAACCTTTTATATTGCTTAAATAGTTACAATACTCCTCTATAGACCTCTTTCATAAATGGCGACCATTTTAGTATTCTTTTGTCTTCTTTCAAATTAGCCTCACCACTGACTAGCCTCGTGTTCGAGCAGAAATTCAAAAGAATATATTACTGTAAACGAGACTAGTGAGGCTAATATGAATGAAAACAAAAGAATACTTAAATGGTCGTCATTTATGAAAGAGGTCTATTTTTGGCATTTGATGTACTTGAATATGAACCGTTGATCGCATGTATTGTGTGTACCGAAATGCTCATGATATCCTCGAATCTACTCTCGGTATGGACTCGAACCGCTGATCATGTGTATCGCATGTTCGTTGCTAGTGATTACAAAAAATGCTAAGATGAAACTACTCGCTTTGTTCCCAGCAATTGGCCCTTTGCAGTATGAGGTCACGTGCGTAGATACCAATTAGCAACAGCAAACTGGAGAGAAAGCGTTTCATTTGTTTTGAAAGCAAATCTCACACTGATAACAACTGTCAAACTTAGCTCAGTTATTGTTTGTATTATGTACTTAATATTTGCTAGTGTATAGAAGTTGAAATAATAAAACGAAAGTATAGAAAAAAAGTCGACTGTTGTCTTACCTTGTGAAGTCGCCATTTTGACTTTTGTTACGGCCACTTGTTACCACAGACTTTCAACTATTTCTTTAAAGAACTACTTCAGCTTTTTCTTAATGGCTAAACAGGATAATACTTGAAATCTAATTTACACAACTGAAACTTGCTTTTAGCGTATGAGTGACTTACTTTCAAAACAAATGAAACGCTTGCCCTTCAGGGCCCAGTTGTTCAAAAGTGGATTAGCACTAACCCAGGGTTAAACGTTAACCTACAATCTTGTTTCTAATCTTACAAGAAGTTTTAGCTGTAATTTGGGAATTAACAAGACTTTTCCTTGAAAAATCCAAACAGTGTACATAAATAACCGTTTGTCTTTTCTTAAAGAAGAAATTCTTGTTTAAATTTTTGCTCAACCCAGGGTTAAACTTAACCAGCTTTTGAACAACTGGGCCCAGTTTGCTGTTGCTAAGTGGTATCTACGCACGTGACCTCTAACTGCAAACAGCCTATTAGCAACTATTACAAAGGAAGGAAGACACAATACAATGCAAACTTTTTTGCATTTTAGCACGCACACTTCCTGTCGTTTTGACTTCTGCCTTAAAATTAACTAGTTACGGAAGCCAATCAGAGTTCGCGAAAATACATATCGGTTGCTTTGGTAAATACTGGACAGGTATAGATTATTAATGTTTCAAAATTAAACTTATATTACTTTGAAATACCACCATCATCCCTAAAGAGATTATTACTACGAGTTTGATAATCATCATTACCATCACCATCAATATTAAAATCATAAAAGGTGTCACCAACAAAGCGCCTTTTAAATTAAAAAACGCCTTTTATCTTTTTAATAAGGAAAAGGATGTTACATTATTTTATGATAATATTACCAACCCTCACGTGATCATGCCAACCATCCTGATCATCACAATCATCTAACGTATCTAGATTATCAATATATATCACCGGCCCTATCGTGATCATGCCAACCATCCTAATCATCACAATCACCTAACCTATCTAGATTGACAACACCAGCCCTATTGTGATCATACCAACCATCCTGACCATCACAATCACCTAAATTAGTGATATTGTTAAAATCACTAACTCTATCGTAATCATGCCCACCATCCTGATCATCACAATCACCTAAACTAGCGAGACTATCAATATCTCGAACCCTATCGTGATCATGCCTACAATCCTAATCATCACAATCACTTCAACTATCTAGTTTATCATAATCATCAGCACTATCGTGATCATGCCAACCATCCTGATCATCACAATCACCTCACCTATCTAGTTTAACAATATCACCAGCACTATCGTGATCATCCAACCATCCTGATCATCACAATCACCTCACCTATCTAGTTTAACAATATCACAAGCACTATCGTGATCATGCCAACCATCCTAATCATCACAATCACCTCACCTATCTAGTTTAACAATATCACCAGCACTATTGTGATTATGCCAACCATCCTGATCATCACAATCACCTCACCTATCTAGTTTAACAATATCACCAGCACTATTGTGATCATGCCAACCATCCTGATCATCACAATCACTTCACCTATCTAGTTTAACAATATCACTAGCACTATTGTGATCATGCCAACCATCCTGATCATAACAATCACCTCACCTATCTAGTTTATCAATATCACTAGCACTATCGTGATCATGTCAACCATCCTAATCATCACAATCACTTCACCTATCTAGTTTAACAATATCACTAGCACTATTGTGATCATGCCAACCATCCTGAGCATAACAATCACCTCACCTATCTAGTTTATCAATATCACTAGCACACTCGTGATCATGCCAACCATCCTGATCATCATAATCACCTAACCAATCGAGATTATCAATATCTCCAACCCCCAACCCTATCGTGATCATGCCAACTAACCTGATATTCACAATCACATAACCTATCAAGATTGTCAATATCACCACCCCTATCGTGATCATACCAACCAAGCTGATCATCACATTCACCTAACTTATTTATATTATTAATATCATCAGCCCCATCGTGATCATGCCAACCATCCTGATCAACACAATCACCTAATCTATTGAGATTATCAGTATCATCAATCCTATCATGATCATGCCAACCATATTGATCATTATCATCATCCAACCTGTCTATCATTATCATTCTCACCATCATGATCATCACCTAACGTACTGAGATTATCATTATCGTCAACAATAATAGCATCATCTTTATGATTAGCTTTGTCATAATCATCAACAATAATAAAACCGTGTTTATGATTTGTAAACTTACCGGTAAATATAAACACAAATCAGAAATAAACTTAATATTACCTGATAAGTAACAGAAATACGGCGACCTGTGACTACAGCCAAATAGGGCTCCTCCTCGTCATTCCACTTAACATGAACTTTGCTACCATCGGGGATATCACTTTGTTGGGCATTGTATTCCTGAAACAAAGGTTCGCCCAATACATTCAAAACTTTTGTCTCGAATCCAATTCTCAAGGCCGGAATTGGGCCACGCTTTCTACACGAGAAAGTTAGCTTAACGCTATTGTGAAAGTTACACCAACAGGACTCGAAATTGCAATCGATACGGTCGCATTTGCGACTAAATTTTTCCATTTGCGACTAAAACTTCAACAATGGTAGCAATGTTGTAACCAAATACATCTAATAAAAAAAAAACACACCAGAAGTTGCTAACTTAGCACTACCTTTCCACTCTGTTTTTTGCGACTAAAATTTTCCAACCAGTTGGAAAAATAAGACCATGAAAGCTTTTCAATTTTGAGCTCTGACGAATGAACTTTTTTCCCAGTTTTTTTAATTTCTGAAAAAAAGGAGGAATCAGGTGAAGTCGAGCAACACATGATAGCATTAGAGTTGCGAAAAGTGAGCACGATGAGTTTGGTTATCGACGAAAAGCTTGGTAGCTCAACTCTAACACTGTACCTCATGTGTGGGAATAGGACGACAAACACGAATTCTACTTTCTGTGTTCAAAGTCTCTTGAACAAATTTAATAATAACTCGATATTCATCGCTTTGACGATGGCATATGAAAATGTTATACCCTGATTAAGTTAGTGAGTTGCACATTTGCATATACTGACCCCCAAAATACGTTTTGCGGGTTCACAAATGAAATAATTTATTCATCATGCATGGGAGATGATGGTATAACAAACTGACGTAATCCAACGACCTTGTGCTCTTGAGATGAGAGTATTTCCTATTACATACTTAAAGATTAACAAGAGCTTATATGTCTAATTTAAGAGTATTAATTTATTGAATGATCTGTCACTTGAAATACATTGTACACCTTTGAAGTAACTAATGAAGTTGTACAAGAGGATCTCGAACTGCAAAACGTTCAGGAAAGGATCCACTGGAAGGGATGCTCTGCAAAGTTTGTAATCTGTGTGCCAATGTATATTTCAGTTTAGTTATACAATCATGGCAATACAGACTTACAAAAGTACAACATCGCGCACTTTCAAGTCTATAGTCAACAAACCTGTATCTCTTGTGGTGGTAGCTTGTCATAGAATGAACCATCATCAAACGTGACCACATAGAATTCCTCTGACGTCATATCAAGTACTGACCCCCGATAATATCTATTTTGACAAAAACGAAAATGAGAAGCACATAGATTGTTCTTTAAACAAAAAAAAACCAAACTAATAGAATTATTGTTCCACGATCTTTCCACATTTTGCGTATAAAGTAGTACATCGTTCCAGAGGGAAAGCTTAATTGGATGAATGCTTTTGTTTTCAAGCTGATGGGACTTTAAACAGTGGAGAACTTATAACACGAACGTTATGGTATTCAAAGAAACTTCATTAAACTACTTTTAAAATGAAAACAAAAGACGCACAAAAAAAAAAGGAAAAACGTGATTTTGTAAGCAAACCTTCCGTTCTTGTGTTTTGCAATCACTGATTGGCCGCATCTGATTTCGGAGAAATCTCTTTGGTGTGCCTGTTATAAAACACATTAAATGTTCCAAGTTGTTATCAACCTATTAACTGACAATAATTACGTTTTTATAAGTTAAGTATGTTAACGAACAAACAAACCTTGTGAGAGCAAAACTTCCTTAAAAAACTATTCATACCGCCGTTTTAATAACTCTATTGTGGACATTCCTTCTTACACTTCATTACAATAACAAATAAACAAGACAATTTTGCCATAATTCCAACTTCGACTAATCATCGTAATCATGTTACTCTTAGATGGAAGGAGACTGATAACACGATAGACGCTGTCACATGAGCACAAGAGTCTCCAAGGTCCTAGGGTTTAACGCCTCAATCAGAGATGATGCAAAAGTCTAATTCATGACTTTGAGTGTTGGCATGGCCGGAAATAAAAACCGAGGCCAATTCCAAATTGCTCTTATGCTTAATTGCTACAAAGCTGAATTGTTTACCTTAAACTTGTCCCTACGGTGGCGATCGCAGTATGCTTCAACTCGCTGTGGCCAATCACCAGCAAGCATTGGCCCTCCTGCGAATACGCTGCAAGTTGCATGGAAAGCAATGGCACATTTTCCTGAGGTACACTGAGTACAAGCTGATAGCCGTCCCACACGTGTCGTCTGCAGACAGTGTACGCATTTCTACATAAGGAAATAAAACTGTTGCATTTTTCACATTACTAAATAAAAGCAGTAATATTAATAATAATAATAATAGTACTAACAATTTTCAAAATAATGATATGTCATCAGTCTGTGTTTTGTTACAATACCATGATCTTTATAAGTAAACTGGAAAAGTGAAAATTTATTTTAATGATATTGATAATTTGATGATTAATTGCCTTATTTATGTGCGATTCAGGGATGGCAAACCCCTGGAAGTCTCTATGATTTCGAGATGCAGGGATAAACGAGAGGGAAAAGAAGAGAGCTTCGTGGGCAGCATATCTACGAGATGGAAGGAATAGCCTGTGATAAGAGCAGGGAATGTCTGAAGAAGAGCAACAAAACGCTAATTATCGCGGCACAGCATGAAACAGCTGTTGTTGACAAGACAAGCAAAATACTCTCATTTACGTAGCATGCAGAAGGAACTCAAGAACTGAAAATTCAAGAAATACTGCGACTTGGCACTTCTATTTGAAACCCTATAAAACAAGAAAAAATGAGCATCACTCTAACTGTATCTGGAAAATATCCATGTTGGTTTCAAGGCACATGCAACGCAGAACATGTGATCAGGATGGGATAGGATGTCAAGACTAGGATACCGAGGTGGCTTGCTGCTACTTGTTCTAGATCCATCATCAACAACTAATGCTGTGATTTGTCGACAAAGCTCCCCACCAACCTTTTAATCAACATATATTAATGGGCAGCATCTTGATTGCAGAGTCGAATAGGCAATCTATCTTGTTAGTAACTTTAACTTCATGGAAGGTGAACAGGTAAGGCTAGTTCTAGTGCACGACAGATCTATAACTTAGTAAGCAAACCTGAATATGCCAGGTTGAATGCAGGGAAAGATTATAATTCAGTGGATCATAACCTGTTGTCCGAGATCATGAGAGTTCACCACATGTCCATGTCGCTTAAAAGAGTGATAAAACATCTTTCTGCTGGTTGGAGGTATCGCTATTACAACACAGGGACCAGAGACTACTTGCACCACATGCATCAAAGTAGAACTGGTTCTAAAAGGTTATCTTTGTCCACTTAATTTTGCCCTTTGATTATTTAGTGTACTCCAAGGTCATCGTTTTCTATTTAGCATTACAATATGAGCTCCAATTTCTTTTAATTAGCATAGATATTAAGAGTGAGCTTTCTAATAGTTTTAGAGGAAATCTTCAACGAAAAAACAAAAGAATATTAATCCTATTTGACAAAAACATTTATTCACAGTTTGCAACTATTGTCGATTGAAGCTGTCATTGTTTTCTTACCTTCAACAATTTTAATACCACATTTTGTTGTAATTTCACTTAACTCTGGAATAGCTTTCTAAACAAAAACGTTTAGTCCAGGGTTGTCAAAACGTTGTTTAGTAGATGGAGATAAACAGAAAGTAGATGGCACCCACAGTGACAAGTATGGGGGAGCAAAATGGCTTTGGTGTTTTCACACTTGCAAGAACTACCTTTATTGAAATTTTTTCATAAAAGGAAATCATTTATCATTCACTTGTTTTACCTTATCATTGAAAAGGAGTTTAAAAGCATTTTTACCCTTTGTTTAACATTTCAGTCGTATTAAATTCCCTAGTAGTTTGATAGTTCATTTGGTAGTTAGTTTTAGTGTTTTGGCTTTTGTATGTATTACACTCTCACATGTATCATACTATACTTTTCAATGCTAAGAAAGAAAATGAAATACTGAAGTTCCTGATGCTGGGGAAGTTTACTAAAAATATTCCTGCGAAAAGAAATCATTATGATAAAGTAAGGAAATGACAAGGACCAGTTTGAAATTCTGTCAGCTGCTGCAATTTCTTCTGTACTACCATCTATTGTACCTCCTGCCTCTTCATCATCTTTTTCTCCATGATCACTTTGCACTAACTCTTCATGGCCTTCTATTGCATGAGCCACTTTCACATTAATATGGGGCTGGGCTCTAACAGTTTCTTTTAGCCAGTTAGCCACTGCTGATTTGAAAATTTGATTTTGAGTTGAAAGTAAATCTCGAACCGCCACTTCGCACTAGGAAATTAAGGGAAACTTGCCACGTAGCCTTGAGGAGTGGCAGGGTTGTTCCATTCTTTTTATTTTTCCATTTTTTCTTGACAATTTTTGGCCAGCGAAAACCTCAAAGTAGCTTGTGATATTACCGGTCACCAGTACTTTTTGATAACCTGCTGTTATTCCCCCTTCCAGAATGCCCACTTGGATTTTAGTTTTTGCCATGGCGATTAAAATCTTTTACTAATATGTCAACAACATAAACAATGCTGTTTTATTCCCTGATGTTCAATGAGAGACAAACTTATTGCAGCTAGCCCAACATGTAGAAGATGCAGTTCAACTGAAAGATCAGTAGTTTATGAGAAATATAATGTATTAATGACTACTAACCAGCTTTTTACGAGCTTGTGGTATTCCAGATATGTTGATTTTACTTCGATGTGTAATATCTTGAAAACTCACTTCCGGAATAGCAATAGCACATCCTATATGTATCCAGCTGTTTATTGAAAAGAACCAGTTACTACAAGATTCCAATTTTGTTAAGATGGAAGCAATAATAAACGTTTAACACTTTGATGTACAATGTAGCTACTATATTTGGAGTTTTCTTATCATCCTTTATCCAGTGTTCTCCCCAGGCTGCAGGGCCCACAGTGCTCTGTATTTTGAGCACACCGATTTGCTCTTAGCTGAAGTATAAATAATTTGTCCAATATATTATGTAAAAATTCTATCAGAAAAAAAAATGAAAAACCAAAAATTGTGTCTTTTTTCAAATGTCTACCGTCTTGAAATTCATGTCCAGATCACTTAAAAGATTGTGCTCCATGTTTAAGTTAGTATTATGATAAAATGAGGCAAAACTTTACTAATATGAAAATTTGGGAAAAACTACACTCTAGTTTGTTATCAATACCCTCTAAAGATTTACAATTGTTCAGATGAAAATCACAAGATTAAAGTTAACTTTAACAACCACTATTATCATTATCATCATCACTGTCACAACCACTATTATCATCATCATCATCACTGTAACAACCACTATCATCATCACTGTCACAACCCAGTGTGTTTCTTAAGGCCGGTACACCGGTAAATTGTACTGACGTTCCCCAAAGGCTGTACCGCCTTTCCCCAGGAAAGGAGTCTTGTAACTTTCTAAAGTTACTGGACACTAGATACTTTAGCCTTCAGCTTTTGATGACCTTCAAACCAGGTGTACCTGCTTTCCCACTTAGTGTACTCCACTACCCAAGCCTTAAGAAACACATTGCTAGCTGAAGTAATTTTCTGTTCAACCACAATGCAAGTAAGCATTTTATTTGAGCTCAATTAAAACTTTGGTTTCTGTCGGTTTCCTACCTTGTAATTGAAATACTTATAGGTGGGATTCTCTTGTATTGTTGAATTACTGATTTAAAAGAAAAATTGTGTATGGCACCCAGGAACGTCTTAAATAATGGTTTTAAGGTTTAAATCCATTAAGATGATCTGATACTCTCTCATAGTCTCTTGTACCGTCCTTTGTCTAATTGTCATCCATATGGAGTGCAATGCCCAATGTTTTGCTATTTTTGGATGCTTTTGGTTGTAACAATATACAATAAACCTATATCTTATTCAAGAATCTAGTTTTTCTTTGTTAACAATAATGATTAATTAATTAGTGTTGTCAAATGATAAAGGAAATCGTCTTGAACCAACACAAGGGGCGTAGCCGGGAGTTTTGAATAGGGGTTTCTAACCGTGGTATGAATATAAAAAAGCTTTCAAATACTAGATATTTTGAAGGTAGTATCGATTCTAAAAATATAAAGGGCCCATTTGGACGTTAAAGGAGGGAGGGGGGGATTTTGGAACCCATGGCCATGGAACCCTTCCTTGGCTACGTCCCTGAACACACATAATATGTTTTAGCGAAGACCTTGTTTTTTACTAGTCTTGTTGTAGACAAATATATGAGGAAAACTCGTAGATACTTCACACATGATTTTCCCAATAACCACGGCCATAATTTAGTGTCTTAATTACTACTACGGCCTTGTATTCTGATACCTACGTCCTTACTAAGTCTTAGGGTTAGGATTAGGGCATTAAAATATGCCCGTGATTATTGGGAAAATCGTATGCGAGGTACCTACCGAAAAACTGACAGAAATGATAGCAATTAGATGATACGTTGTTATTCAGGTAAATAAATAGGGGATATTACACGGTGGTGCGAAGATATGAATTTTATTGTCGAGTGGCAAAACAATATTTTACTAACGAGCACAGCGAGTAGACACAAGTGTTTTATTGGAAAATTACGTCATCGATAAACTCACGTGTGAGATTATGAGAAATAAACCACTCGGGTACCGGATGTAGTTTTAATGAATTTTACGAGTGGTATATTTTCCAGTAAAACACTCGTGTCTATATAATAATGATGAATAATTTATGACTTCATGATGGATACACTTCCAGTTATCACTCTGCAAAGTATACTTAATTTCATGTTAGACTTACTGAAAACTAAGTTAATTATCTTTACCTAGAACCAAATGTCACGAGTTAAGACATTTCTGTTTTTGAAAAAGCAGTTATTATGTTTTATTTCAACAACCATACATTAATTCTACACCACATTATGAAAAAGCATTTTTTTTTATTATACAGGAAAACGTGGCTTGGAGCTCGAGATGTTTGCCGGTGGTTGGTACGAGGAGCCGACTTAGCAAGTATTCATAGCACAGAAGAAAACAACTTTATTCGGTCGACATTACTCAATCAAACATTCACAGTGTGGATTGGTCTTAATGATCGCGGGATCGTTTTCGGTAGGATTCACACAAACTGAGCTTCCGCGTCTTTTTGTTGTTTATTGTTATGCTTCTAGCTACTGTTTGTTACTCACCACTGATAAAAGTTTTGTCGAGAATGAAAGTTAACTTTCTTTCATAGGGCACGTGTGGAGCGATGGAAGGGCACTGAAGTTCACTAGTTGGGGGCCCCAACAACCAAACAGTGTGAACGGCCAGCAACCGTGCGTTGAAATGGCTTCCACAGGGGATTGGAATGATATTGGGTGCTATACTCCAAAGCCTTTCTTGTGTAGAATGCCTCGACGTGAGTGCAACTAAAACAATTATATAAGTTTTTAACCCGCCTTTCAATAAATTCTCCGTCTTATGTTTCAGTTCTTTCACTAAATGGTTTGCACTGACCGCCTTTTCTTACGTAGGAAAAGTTTTTATTGTCAACGTGAAAAGTACCTTCCGCCGAGACTTATCATCACAAAAGACCTTAGTAGTAAATAGCGACGGTGTTAATGTTTTTCGTTTTCATTTAAAAATAGTTGTACTAGGATGTTCTTTCGTTTAAAGGAGAACTGAACCTTAGAATTAACTTTTCATTATTTGAAAATTTAGGTATACTAGAACAAATATATGAAGTTCTTTTAAGTTGTTAGCGGAGCGGTTAAGATTAATTTAATGTTTTTTTTACCGGCGGCTCAATATATTTAATGTCAGCGGTTGTTTGTGACGTAAGTTACAATATTAGGATGATTAAAACGAGTAAAAAAAAAGGTTACTATATGGCTTTAGCTTCTTCTTAAAGAAAGAAACTGCGCAAGACCTACATTGCCTAAAAAATGTCAAGATGTTGAAGCGAACTGACATATTTATGCTCTGAATACCGTAACCTACGTCATATCACACCGCTGACAAGTTCATTTGCGACGACGGTATCAAACATTTTTTGATAGTTTTCTTCATTTCTATATTTAATTTCTTAATGTGATTTGACTAATTTGAAAAAATAACTTCACAGAGTTAATCTATTATACAAATAGATTCAAACCGGCAAAAATAGGTTACTTTTAGCATTCAGTCTTCCTTTAACCCTTTCAGTCCCAGACGTATTGTTGAATTCTCCCAACTTGCTACCATACTTTTCATTGTGCAAGTTTGAGAGAATTTTTCTTTTTATCTTTAGTACTTTACTTTGTTTGATCAGTTCTCAATTTCTTATTACCAGATGTTTTATTTTGTATGTGTTATGTAAGGAGAAGTTGGGTGT
>JAOTRI020127879.1:0-11638 GCA_028564885.2 Zoanthus sanctaehelenae
TGAGGGTCAAGGATGAAATGTTGAGGGTCAAGGATGAAATGTTGAGGGTCAAGGATGAAATGTTGAGGGTCAAGGATAGGATGAAATGTTGAGGGTCAAGGATGAAATGTTGAGGGTCAAGGATAAAATGTTGAGGGTCAAGAATGAAATGTCTCGGGTCAAGGATGAATCGTTGAGGGTCAAGGATGAAATGTTGAGGGTCAAGGATAAAATGTCACGGGTCAAGGATGAAATGTTGAGGGTCAAGGATGAAATGTTAAGGGTCAAGGATGAAATGTTGAGGGTCAAGGATGAAATGTTGAGGGTCAAGGACTAAATGTTGAGGGTCAAGTATAAAATGTTTAGGGTCAAGAATGAAATGTTGAGGGTCAAGAATAAAATGTTGGAATCAAGAATGAAATGTTGAGGGTCAAGAATAAAATGTTGAGGGTCAAGAATGAAATGTTGAGGGTCAAGGACTAAGTGTCGAGGGTCAAGGATGAAATGTTTAGGAATGAAATGTCGAAAACCACTGTGATGTAATTTAAAGCTCGACATTAACGTTTTTGGATACTAGGCAGTGGGCTAGTAAGCACAGTAAATCACTAACCCACAAGGATAAGCCACTAGTCCAGAACAAAGGCAGAAAAAATACACCTACAAATGGCTAGAGAACTAGGAACCATTAAACTTCTGGTGTTCTACCTCTCCCCAGACATCCTGTTATTTGTCCAAGTACAAGCGTTCTACAAAAACGTCCTAAGTTATAAAGTTGTAGTACATAAATTTTTCCACAAAACTAACTAGTCTAGGAGCTAGTAGGAGCACATTTTCACTAGCCCACCATGAAGTTTTACTAGGCCAGGGCTAGTGGACTAGGGCTAGTGGACTAGTGTTAGTGTCGGGCACTGTAATTGAACAATGTATAAAGTTCCTTTTTTATAATTGCCTTCGTAATTTTAAGTTGAAAACTTTTTGTCATTTATGAACGTAGAATTCAAATAATCGAAGAACCTTCTTAGTACAGTATGTCCTTTAATCAAAAAAAGTGTGAAATTCAAATCTTGACAGAGCTACAGGTGATTTGTACTTTTGAAATAGCAGAAGCAGATGTCCTTGGCTGTCGCTAGTGTTTTGCAAAGAAAAGCATGACAAAAAATTACTTAAAACTGGGTTTCTCTGTTTTGTGCTTAGTCTTAAACCGTAAACAAAGAATGTTGTGTTGACAGTGTTAGTATTCAACCAGAACCTGGATGACTACCTTCTCCTTCGACATTTCTCCAGGATTTAACAATATAGTTAATGGTTGGTCAAAAACAACAGCTGTCCCAAGCCTTTCTTGTTTGCACGTTCCATAACTCAAAGAAACGTAATAGGAACCTTTTTAATTTTTGAAATTTAGTATTACGGTTTAATAAATATAAGGAAGGTAATCGTTTTAGAATTAATCTAGCTGGTGATTAGCACTTTTTAAGATGATAAATTTTACTTTAAAAAATCGTTATTGAAATTTGACCAAAAACAGGTTTCTCAACAAGTCCTCCGCAATCTACTGCATCTCATGCGTGAGCAATCAAAGTGCAATCATTTTTGGTTGAGTAACCAAGGTGAATAGCGTAGGATATTCGGTGTTTAATGAACCAATCAGAGCGCCCGGAAATAGCTATTCACCTGTTAGCAATAAGCTCAATACTGATATAAGTCTTTTTGTAGGTATTAGTAATGGTATGCAGGGAGTACGAAATGGGAAAGGTAAGTTGACAGAGATGCTTAGTTTTTCAAAAACGGAAATTGCTTTAATGCTCATCACTTTGTTATCACAAGAATGCTGTAAAATAAGTAGTGGAATTGTGGCCAAGTTTTATTGTCAAATTCAGCTTGTCGTGCAACAGGTAATGAATCAGAATCAGACACATGTTTCTATATTTACGTTCAATGTAACATGGGACTTATCAGAAAAAGAGATCAGACCGTCATGACTTCATGCCGGTTGCCACACCGACACGAACGAATTTCTGATTCGTGCGGTTCTCATGTAAACGCAATCAGTTTTTTTTCATACCTGTTTGTAAATTCCGAGTCTGTATTGTTTTTGCCCAGCAGACTTTCATCAGACATGCGCATCATACTCATTTCATATTACACAGGTAACCCAATAAGGGAAGCCTACCATATTGTACCACGTTTCGGTCCCATGTGAAAACAGCATTTAAAATATCGTTACCCTCATAAGTTCATATGGAGATGAGTTCATACCTGTCTCACGTAAAAAGCGCCTAAGAACCTGTTGATTATTCTCGTTGGTGTTAACTTACAATTGTATGACGGGAGAAAGCATTTTGTCTCCAACAGTTGAAGTGCAAGCGATACTGGCCAGAGGATTCCAACGAGAAACTTCATTTTGCAGGATTGGACATCAGTCTGGTACGTCGGTTAAAGTGTAGATGAATGTCCATTCACAATGTTTCCCTTCATTAGCCAAGAATAAACAAATAAATAACAAATAAGTTGCTTTATTTAGGTGTCAATTTATTTTAGCCGGCCAAAGGACTACTAATTGGGGACACCATCTTTACCACTCTAAGGTGGATGGAGACCTTTTGCATAACAAACATAAACATACATTAAGACTCCGAGGGCTTACTGTTTACTGTAGTGCTGGAGAAAAATCAAAACGTGACAGTGACAACGTGACAGTTTACGCCTGCCGATTTATTTTCAATTGGCTTACAAAAGTCATGTGACTGCTTCAAATTACAAAATCTTCTCTGTAAACCGCAGTTGACAATGAAAATCGCTCGAACTTCGTTATGAATTTTTCTTTGTCTTTCCTCTGGTGGAAATATTTCTGTAGCCACGAAAATACAAAGAAGGTCCGAGTGCTGTCGAAGTAGTTCATTCAAAAAACATATTTTGCAAAACGCGCTGGCAGAAGACGTGTTGGAAGACACGAAGTTTAATTGAATTTGACGGTTATGAAACATTTTTACGTTAATCTTCGTTATTTTAAGCAAAGCATTTAACACAGTCATCCAAACGAAAAGAAAAACAAGTTTTCCAAGTGTTGTCGAAAGAAATCATTCGAAAAATTTTATATTGCGGAGCTCACTTTCAAGAGAAGTTTTGGAAGACATGAAGTTGAACTGGCAGTTATGAAACATTTTTACGTCAATCTTCATTATTTTAAACAAAGCATTTCACATTCAAATGAAAAGACTAACAAGCTCCAAGTTTTGTCGAAGGAAATCATGCAAAAAGTTATCTCTTGCGGAGCTCGCTAGCAGGTGAAATGTCGGAAGACACGAAGTTGAACTGGCAGTTACGAAACATTTTTATATCAGTCTTCATTTTTGTAAACAAAGCATTTCACACAGTCATCCAAACGGCCCTACTCATACAAGTATTTCATTCTTTGTGCTTTTTTAATGTTAGTTATTGTTTCATTTCAATCGCTAAATCCATTGAAAACGCCATTTTGTTTGTTTTCTAGATTTTTCTGTGAAACTTCTGCTTTTTGATTGACTTATCAGCTTTGTATTGTTTATTATTCAATCAGATATAAATTTTTGAAGTTGTAATTGCACGAAATTACAAATTTCTGCACAAAATTACAAAGTTTTGTACAGGATTACAAAGTAATTGCACTGCTCTTAACCAATCAGATTCAAGTAATTTTTTCATGTTTATGAATAACGCTAAAACTGCATCGAGGTATTGCGGTCATTATAACCGTATTTTCAAAAGTAATGAAGACTGCCTAACGTGAAATTTTTGCATTAGTTTTTTTTTTAGGAGTTTTTAAATTGTTTTTAAATATCATTGCTTCAGTTAGATGGTACGAATACGCCGCGTAAGATGGCAGCAAGCTCACTTACAGCCAATATAAAAGCCATTTTAACGAGAGATAAAAAGAATTAATTGCGATTTTTTAATATGAACTCTCCGAACGTGGCTTTTCAGTGTTTTTTTTATCACCCAAAACAGGGTCTTAAATAGTCTCAACGTCGTCTCAGATATGTATATATTATTTACTTGGAGTTGTACGTGTATTTTTAATTGGTGTACTATGTGTTTTTTCATAGCGCTATGAAGCTTCAAAATGATGTTAACGACATTGTTTGTTCTATCTCTAAGTTGTGAGAAGTCACAGTATCATTAAAATAGTGTACTTGCGTTGTTAACTGGTCTGCATGTGTGTTTTCATAGCGCTATGAAGCACCAAAATGATGTTAGCGATATTGTTTGTTTTATCTCTAACTACTTCCGGTCATAATCTAGAATGTCAAAAGACCAGGTTTGGGAAAACTCCCTTGGAAATCGAAAACGAAAGTAAGGGATCTGGAACAAAGGCTACAATAAAATTTTAGCCAATCAACAGAAAGATAAGGTTTGACTAATTTCAACCAATTAAAAACCTTAGATAAGGAGTTAAATTCAATGTTATAGTGCATTACGTCTCTAAATGTAACGGTTTGTGCTTTGCTTCAGGTCTCGAAAGAAAACATTGATGATGGATTTGTTGTGAGGACGTTGCTGGCTAGAAAAGGAGACGTAAGTTGCTGATTAGCCTGCAAAGCAACCGTTTTACCAAAGTTTTGACGCGCGTAAATAAACAAAAAAATTGCATGTGAAGGTGGGGGCAGGGAGGAGGAAGGAAACGCTTTCCCGCCATAAATGTGATGATTGACATATTAAATATATTTTAGATCTCCGAGATAAAATAGCGTGGGAAGAGAGCAAGTTTCAAATGTTTAAAACGTTTGTGGCTAAGGAGGTTTTGAACGTTATCCTAAGCCAGAAAGAAGGACGGTAATAACTCGTTTGATACAAGGGGGTGATCTGTTAGCAGTTTTTGCCAAGAAATTTCGGCAAAAAACATATCATTCAGTTGTTAGTAGTTTTTACCAAAGTTAATAGAGTTGACTGGTTATGAAACTTGATATCTTTCTTTGTTATAACTTTTTTTTCTCCTCTTCCCTATTGAAATATGAAGTTGAAGGTGCACAAATAACAAAAGTCTTTGAGATGTAAATGAGCAAACGGCCAATAGACTAATGAAGCATCACACCAGGAACAAAAGATCCTAATCGTGACGGTGCACAAATAACAAAAGGTTTTGAGATGTAAATGAGCAAACGGCCAATAGACTAATGAGCATCACATCAGGAACAATAGATCCTAACCGTGACGGTGCACAAATAACAAAAGGTTTTGAGATGTAAATGAGCAAACGGTCAATAGACTAATGAGCATCACACCAGGAACAATAGATCCTAACCGTGACGGTGCACAAATAACAAAAGGTTTTGAGATGTAAATGAGCAAACGGCCAATAGACTAATGAGCATCACACCAGGAACAATAGATCCTAACCGTGACGGTGCACACAACACCAAACAAAGTTTCATAACCAGTCCACTCTAGCAATTTTGGTGAAATCAAATGCATTCTCTTTATTGAGAATATTATTTGGCGCGGGTATGTTTTTGAGGTATACATAGTTTCGAAAATATCAGTGACTAGGAATTTCCGTTTTTAAAATGGCTGTAATAAAAAAATTGGTGTAAAGATTGCAGTGTGTAATCAGTTAATTTTTTCAAGCATGTAAAATTTAGGTCGCAAATGTTTTATATATTTTTCTAGACTTGTATAAACATTAATCGGGCAAAGCACATGGCAGCCTTGGCTTACCATTATACTAACTTGAAGCAATATATTAGCCCCCCTCTCAGCATTATGCATCTAATGTAATACTTTTTAGTTTGAAACGGTATGACCGCAGAAAAGTAGGCAACTACTTTCGCAGGTCCAATTCACAAGGGTTACTTGGATAAATTGTTTACTGCAACTACTTTTGTATGGGACATAAAGGATGGTTTCCTTGTGACCCAAATAGATGTAATTTAATTTATTAATTTAACTTTTTGTAGAAATAAAGTTTTAACTCTGAAGATAGTCTTCAAGATCGAAGGGTTTTTTTTTTATATTTTTTACCCACAGTTTTTATATATCAAGTTTAAACAGGAGGAATTATGACCATAAAGTTATAATCTATCGCTGATATTATATTTCTCATTTCAATCTAACTTTTGTTTATCATTTTCTTCAGGAAAGGTTCCATGCTTCTCCAAATTGATGTTGACAACCAGAAAGGGGGCATGGAGCTGAATACTAATTTTCTTGTCGATTTTGGGGAGGAGCCTGAAGGTCCCGCGCTTGCGCACGAAGTTCGGTACCCTGGTGGAGACTGTTCCTCCGATATATGGCTCAGCTCATGCAAAGAAGTGTCAAACAAACTTTAAAATACATTGCCCAATTTTCACATAAATTTGTTTGATATCAAAATCTTGTGACAAAAGACTTGTTAAAGCAAGGTTGAGTACCAGTGTACGAGATCCTCTCGTTTGTGAAAGACGGGTCATTTTTAAAGCAATTTGTTCTTTTGATAAATACATGATGACGATGATGATGATGAATACAGAGGCTTAAAGTGAGCTCCCGCTTGCCTTTTAAAAAAATTGCAATGCTAAGAACAAGGAATTTTTAAAAAATGGTTTTTAGATCTTAAATGTTTTCTAAAATTCTGTTACTGGATTTTACTATCGTAAAGTATTGTGTACACGAGTACCAGTTGGAAGTTCTCGTGAGAATAAATTGTGTAGTAAAATATTGGTCGTTCCTTGGTCTTCGTACCCCAAATTGTAGTTTTAGAATTGTCTTCAAGCCCCTAAATTACAGTTAACCCTACATTATGAAAGTGTATATATCACCTTTCGAGAAATTAAATTCTCTTCTTAGAATTTGGGCTTAACTAAATTCTCAACGACAATTTTGAAAATCGACCAAATATTTGCCTCGTTATTAAAGTTTAAAGCTATTTAAAAAACCACGCCCTTTGAAAATGCAAGGTTTTCAATAAGAGCCGGCAGCCGGCGAAATTTGCCGGTTATTTCACTTAAATCCTCCGACTACTTTGACGGAAAAATATCCATATGATAAAAATAATTCGAGAAACATTCTACGTGAACACAACTTTATGATTTCCGAAGGTTTAAACATGAAACACAAAACAAACCTGCGTCTATCTCGAATTATTCTAGCAGCTGTTCTGTGTGATCGTTCGTGACAAATCGTGCGGTGGTTCTGAATAACCTTGCATTTTTTTAAGAGTTGATCTTTATTGCCGCCTACTTTTACAGTTTTGCCACCTACTCTAGCTTTTACTGAAAACCCTGAAAATGACCGTGAGCCGGAAGCTTGGTGAACGATGATAAAATACGGGGAAGCCAAGGAAACTGCACCCCAATTTACGCACACGTTCTGCGGATAAATGTAAACAACACGGTAACTGCTGTCAAATTGCTATGCAAACCTTTCGTTTTGAACGTTCGGCGAGTATATTTCCTCCGCCTTTAGTTGCCACTTCTTCCATCAGTCGAGGGACAGCTAAAACTCTAATTTCGTCTCTTATTAGACGGGACCTTTCCACTTGGCCGCCGAAGTCGAATCTCCGAGTATAATCGACTGAATGTTCGGAAAGACACCACTTTTCTCCTTTCTTCTTCCTTATAAAATCAACCCACTGTTTCCTTCTTCTTGACTTTGCAATCGGGATATTATCTCCATAAAATGAAATAACATGAATTGCAATGTTTTTGGTCTTATCGGCATTATTACTGCAGTTTCGATTCATACTACGCATCTTTTTGGCATCTTACTCGAAATGTACGTGCCTGAAAGAGCGCGCTGGTTCCCCCTAATACGTCATCAAATCAACTAGTACTATGCCTTCTCATACACGGTCATTTCAAAGAACATGGCTTTTTCAAAAGCTTTTAAGTTTAGTCACGGGACGAAGATTTAGTCGATTTTCAAAATTACTTTTTTGGAAATTGTTTAGAAAGGCGGAAGTTCTAAGATGACAAAGTTTCTTAAAGGGTGATAAAACACTTTATGCTGCAGAGGTCGCAGGCCCAGGAAGGGAGTACTTTGAGGTAAATGGGATAGGGATGCTCGTCGAGAAATGTGAAAAATACCCTAAATACCCTAATACTAAAGCGTAAACATTTTCAACCCTAAATAAAATACCTCATAGCAAAGAATGATCCCTATAAAATATGGATAACTTCGATTTTTCCCCGAAAAAACCCTAAAAATTCCAAATTATGACCCTCAAAAAATACGACGAGCATCATTATCATACCAATAATAGGGCGTACCCCCGGGTCGTACCCCCTGGCCCCTCCTCCCATCCCACCACCATCCTTACACACACTCACACATACACACACAACGGGGCTACTATGCAGGCTATTAGCCACCGAAAATGAACTACAAAACAAAACATGTTACAGTAATCCATTTCTTTGGTAAGCGAATTTATTTACAGGAAAAAGGGGACCAAATGTTTTCGTTCCATCTGATGACGTTAAGAAGAAGATGTACTATTGAACGTTCCCAAGACACCACGAATATTGTACCAAGTGGCACAAGGGCACAATCAAACTTTTCTCTCGGAAGAACAGTTTGTACTTCATGTATATTGGAGTTAACCATCCTCCTGCAAAGAAGACGTAATATTCTTAGTT
This sequence comes from Zoanthus sanctaehelenae, assembly GCA_028564885.2. Lineage (NCBI taxonomy): Eukaryota > Metazoa > Cnidaria > Anthozoa > Zoantharia > Zoanthidae > Zoanthus > Zoanthus sanctaehelenae. Next base: position 8,568 of record JAOTRI020127879.1, read on the forward strand.
TCCACACAATTCCAACAAACACAATAGACAATCGACATAGCGACCATGTTGGTGCGTAAAACAAAATAAATAAACATGGCAGTTGTGATGTCATCAGCTACGTGGAACTGGCATTAGATATCAAAATCAAACCTTAATTGGTGGAATACTATCATCTTGCGGACTTTGTTGCGGAGGTTTGTAGAAAGGATCTCTCGCCTGCATGATCTCAGTCAGTCTTAAGTACGATCCACTGCCTTGGGGGAATTTGTTTCTCTAAAACAAATATTCCAAAAATTGATAAGAACTGAAGTATGTCTGTAAAATTAAAACGTAGCTACACTAGTACTAGCTAACAGTTATTCACCGAAGTGGAAGTGAATAGTAACTTTTAAGGTGAATAACTGTTGTAGTATATATCAAACAAGCTGAATAACTAGAAGACCAAATAGTAATATTGCGACATTTTGAAACTGAACCGAAATGGGAAGCCATTTTGTTATTCTTCCGTTGCTTGGAGGAGAATAGTACTACAATCTTTGCCAAAAACCTTGAACCGATAGGCCAGTTTTGAAAGGCTAAATCTAGAACCAGTTATTATAAAAATTTCCCCCCCCTCTCAATGTTGTTGATAATAAAATCGAATTACCATCCAGTGCTTCTGCGCATTCATTGGAGATTGTAAATAAATAACAACATTGAGGAGGGGGGAAGGGGGACTCTATACTTTCAGTTCTGTGTATGGCCAGAAAGTTGTATTTTTGCTCCATCGGTCTAAATGTTTTTGGCAAAGATTGTAGCATTGGATAATCACACCTGAGCTTGCCAATCATTGAAAAGCACTATTCACTTGTGTGGCATTTTAAAAAAAACTGAAGTATGTTTATAGAAAAAGTAGCAGAAACAGAGCAGCATAACTGCAAAAAATATTAATCTTTAGAATCCACATCTAAAGGGCCAACACCAACAGTGGAAAACCCATCGTAAACAATATCAATAACCAGTTGTTATCATCCTGCTTTGATACGTTTCTTACAAATCTTAATCAAACTCACTCTTATAATACACGCGTACTGCTTCTAAGCAAACTCATTATCTCCCATTTGTTGGAACTAGCTATGGAAATTTCAATATCAGATTTCATGGACGCAGAAATATGAAATGTCATAGAAGATGATGTAACAGCAGACATGACGTCCACAACTTCCGATCATGATTCAAAAGTTCATTTATATATCATGTGTAAAAACGACTTTTGGACTCGGGCTATTTTTTTGCTTGACTCAAAAATTAGATTTTATTCGGATTTATAATTGAGATTGCCCTACAGGTTATAACAGTAGATTTACCTATGCTTTGACAACAATATTCAACATGAACTGTATTTCTTTTTCCATTGCTTTTAAAACGAATGAACTTTGACAGAGATAGATAGATACTTTATTGTCAATATAAGCGAACGTTTACGTTCGGGAGGATTGGGGGTGCGTCTGTCATCTGTTGCACCCCCCTCTGCGTACGGGCGTGATCTAGATATGCAAGGACAACAAAAACGGTAAGCTCACCCCAAGTGAAAGTCGCATCAACCCTCTTGGTTTACTTGATCCAGAATTCAACTCGGCTTGTCTTTGAATGGCAATGAGAAACGCTTCCAGTCCCGTTTCGCCGATCTGATTTCCTGGAACAAAAAAGAAAACAGGACATATAATATTGAGAAAAAAAAATTTTCCCCAAAAACATTCAAAACAGATCCAGTTGAGTGATGATGGTCTTAGATTCTATTTTGATTACTATTATAGATCTTATTGTCTGGGAGTTTTGTCATAATACTTTTTAATGGACAGCATCGCATACTTTTTAATGGACAGCATCGCCCTTGTTTTTCGACAATAATAGAAAACGCTAATGAGAAAAAGAACACAATAAAACTATCGTGGAATTCTATCAGCTTTATAAGTGTTCTATTACGTCCGCACAGCGTTACTAGATATGACTGCTTATGGGAAACACATTCTGGAGACGACCAATAACATTTATGTGGTGAAGAACGTCTGAAGTGATATTCTGAAATTTGAATAAGGTTCATGAAAACTAGGTTAAATAGAAATAAATTAAATGTGAGTACCAGATAAGAAGATGGTCCTTTGATCCAATGAACCTAGCTATAAGACTTATAGCTTTAAAAAGCACCTTGAAATTTTACTAATGAACACAGGAAGATAGGTCATCGATGAAATTGGAAACTTCTCTTGAATATAGAAAATATAAAAGACAGATATATAAACACACGGACATACTTCAACGTTACCAGAACATTAAAGTGCTTCCATAAGTTAGATACTCACTTGCAAGATTAAGGTTTATTAGAGCTCTGTTTCCCGGAATGATGACTGTTCCCCTGTCCTCCTTTAAAGGGATTTCCAGCAGTGGATTGGGCAACTCCAGAATCTCTGGTGTCTAAAACGATGAACAAGATAATAATTTCGTTGTTGCTGGATCAAGCCTTGCTATCAAGATTGAAAAAACTTTGATTTCTGGAAAATAACAGGGCGTAACGAACATTCCAAAACATTCTTGTTAAATTTAATTACACATTAAAAAACAATTATCAAAAGACTGTAAAAATTTAGAATGCAACACAAATATATTAAAATAACAATTGCATACAATATATCTATACAATTTAAAAAGAAAGAAGTACTAATAGGATAAAGAACATGCACAATTGAAGAAAAATAAAGATTTAAGGTGTAGTATTTAGTATTGAGTTGCTTAATTAAGTGTTGACTTTGAACATACAATATCGCTATAGATATTATACTAATCCTTTAGAAGATTGTTCGCTTTGAATACTGTTTACAGTAAATCAATGGCAAGTACAAATGAAGTTGACAAGATTATAATCGATTATTTAAGTGTCCGAGAATGTGGCATACAATATTGTTAATGATATATAGAGGATATTACACGGTGCAAACATATGAAGTTTATCTTAGAGGATATTACACGGTGCGTACATATGAAGTTTATCTTCTCTATATAGAGAGGATATTACACGGTGGCAGGAACATATGAAGTTTATCTTCTCTATA